>PVIW01001950.1:0-154714 GCA_004026585.1 Noctilio leporinus
AGAGGGGAGAAAAAAAGGGATGGATGTAATACAACAACAATAAAATTAAAAGAAAAAAAAATAAAATAAAAGCACGCGTAGCTTAGGAGCGTAAGACCATGAAGTTCCCTGAGTTTAGGTTAATAGTGGACGTAAGCAGCAGAAATGGAGAAATCCTGGTTATAGAAACCTAGACTGTGCCGTGGACAAGGCATGCTTGATACTTTCATTTACACGCAGCACATGTTTTTTTTTTTTTTTTTTTTTAAGATTTTATTTTATTATTTTTAGAAAGAGGGGAAGAGAGACAGGCAGAGAGGGAGAGAGACATCAATGTATGGTTGCTTTTCACCTGCCTCCAGCCACAGACCTGACTGGAGACCTGGTTTGCAACCTGGTTATGTGCCCTGGCTGGGGAATTGAACCTGCAACCTTTGGGTTTGCAGGCTGGTGCCTTATCCACTGTGCTACCAGCCAGGGCCACATCTGTTTTTTATCGCTAATTCTCTTTCAAGACCAAGCTAGAGGGTGGTCGCCACTCTGAACACTAAGAGTGAAGAAAAAGAAACCTGCTAATAGGCCCACGGTTACCTGTTTCAGAACAATTTCTTGGGCAGCTTGCGATGCCAGGGGGTATGGGTGCTAAGTGGGTGCCAGTAGGATTGCTGGGTAATGGGAGGGGGTGGTAGGAGTATCCCGTGTGCACCCCACTCCCTTAGTTTATCACGATGTTGTGGGCTTTAGATATAAATCCTGGATCCACATGGAAATCCATTTGGACAAAGAAGACCCTGTACTCTGTTCCTCAGAGGCTCACTCTGGGGTTTGGGGTTCCGGCCATGTCCCCACAGTGAACTTGCTGCTTTTCACACACATGGGCATTCTGACAGGCAGCCCCTCCTTCCCAGCCACGGTGCAGTCAGCGTGCAAGAGCTGACCTCACGTGGCAGGAATTGGGGAGCCGGCCCAGCCCAGGTGGGCTGCGTGCAAGGAACTGAGATTGGAGGAAGGGGACCGGCAGACACAGCAGATTGCTTTCTTGCATAACACACGACACCTTTCCTGTCAAGGAGCTGGTAAAGGGAGCATTTGAGATCTTGCTCCACAGCGTACGTCATCAGTTTGGCTCGAATGAATTCATTAAAATTTTTAAAAAATAAGAAAAGGGAAAAAGGGAAAAGGAAGCTGGTAGGCTTGAGATGTCATGGAGAGGCCAAATGCTTTGGGAAAAGCCGGCCTCCTTCCGGGAGCCAGGGGACTGCAGCGGTGGGTGCGAAAATACTCTCTTGGGAGAGGAAACCGGGTCCTTCCAACACTGGATGGCCGTGGGGGAATGGAGAAATTCTGCTTTAGGATAATAGTGAAATTACTCTAAGGGAGGAACGATCTCTTGGGTCTGTGAAACTCCTTAATGGCTTTTAGTTATACAAAGGTTTACCCGTCCCTTCTGTGTAGAAGTTAAGGCAGACATTTCTTTTTTTTCTTATTTATATATTTTTACTTTTGTTTTTTAAAGATTTTATTTATTATTTTCAGAGAGAAGGGAAGGGAGAGAGGCATCAATGTAGGGTTGCCTTTCAGCTGCCTCCAGCTACAGACCTGGCTGGAGACCTGGTTTGCAACCTGGTTCTGTACCCTGGCTGGGAATCGAACCAGCGACTTTTGGGCTCGCAGGCAGGCGCCCCATCCACTGGGCCACCAGCCAGGGCTGCAGGCACTTCTTTATGCTCTGTCTTCTTTGCTGCAGCTGCAGAGACAGAGGGTCTGACCCAGAGATGAGCGAACAGAGATGCGTAAGTGAGAATGAGCCTCAACAATATGGCGTCAGGCTGGTACCAAGGAGACCAGACGGGGCGTTCCAGTGCCTGAACCCCAGGACTAAGGAAGCCAGCATTGTTTCAGCTCTTGTTAACCCAGACCGTTAGTAGCAGATGGTTGGACCCAATTGTTTGGTGTGCTTGGAGAACGAAGGGGAAGAGGCTGTCTCCACTCTTTTATTTTGTGTGTTTTGTCTAAAAAAATTAATTTATTATTGTTGTTGCATTTTTTCCTACATTGCTCTTCCCTGCCCCACCCTCTCTATACCTCCACTTTTGAGGAAGGACAAGAGAGAGGAGAGAGGAGAGCAGGGCAGCCAGGGGTGGAGGGAGGGGACAGGGTGGAGAGTTCACGGAAGAGCAGGAATTCAGAGTGAAGGTGGGAGGCGGTCACTTGGCAGTACCAGGAAGTCCTGGGAGGCACAAGATATCTGTACGGCGACAATGACATCTATTATTGCCTGGCCTTTATTTCTATTTGTATTCGCATTAACCTTTCTACATGGGTTAGTGCCTTCTCTTCTTTAGTAGATTCTGATTCTTTGAGGGGGACAAGGGACTGTCCAACTAGAGCTGGGAGGTTAGTTAGGAGGCATGATCAGAGAGAAGTTGAAAGAATTTGCTTAGGTTCGGGCCGGATCATTGTATAATACTGTTTGACATATATTTAAAAAGACTTCAGCGTGAGCCCTGTAATGCGTTTTTGAGAGTGTGATGTTAACTTGACACTTGGGAGTGGTTGGTAAGCAGCAGAGAGCGTACACTCGACAGCTGGAAGCCCTTCAAATGTCGTTGTATAAATCTGCAGAGAGGGCTGGGCATGCGGGGTGCTTGCTGGGGACCTGAATGACAGAGAGTGGGACCTCATCAAGGTTACCAGACCAGGTGGAACTGCTCTTTTTCTCCCTGCTGAGAATAGTCTCACCTGGGTGCTGTGCTCATTGTAACATTCACAGTCAAGAAGGAGGAGAGGTGCAGTTCCTGGTCAGTCTGCAACACATGGGTAGTCTTGACAGGTACCCGAATTGTGTTTAGAATTTGAAACGCTGGCCAGTGGTGGGAGCCATTGAAGGATTTGAAGCAGGGGACTGGTACAGAAAAGGTGACTGTGCTTCAGTGCTGAGGGTGTAGAGGTTGGGCAGAAGGGCACTTGAAACCAGAGTGGGGCCAAGAAGTGGGTGGACCGAGACAGAGCTGGAGCTTCTGCAAGGCCACAGGACACAGGTTCCCCCAACTAGTCTAAGCCCCGGGGCTGGCTCAGGACTCCCTAGGTCAGAGTGGGGCTGAAGAGAAGCCAGCCCAGTCCCCAGTGGTAACTCATCCACGTGGTGATGAGTCAGGAGGAAATCTGTCCCAGACACGCGGATTAAATTTCCTCTCAGATATACGTGGGGGTGGGGGGCTGAATTCAGAGCCCGGCCAATGTGGACAGCCCCGTGAGCTTCACCAAGAAGACACATTCACAGCGACGACCATGCAGCAGGGAGAGGTTTTGGAGGCTCAGATTGCCCCAGAGCCTCTCACCAAGGTTGTCCCTTGCGAGTCCCCACCAGGGTCTGCTGTGATGGCCTCTGAACAGAGCCGACCTGACCTGAGAGTCATTTGTATTCTCGCCCCCTGCTGTCTGTCCCTGAGGCTGATTTCCTAAGTTTGCCTTCTCTATCCGAGGCTCCACTTTCCCTGATCAAAACTCCTGAGCTGTGCGATGCGCACTGCAGAGTTTGCAGAAAATAGAGTAGAGCAGGCAGCTAGCTAAGCTAGGGACCAGCCTGATCTCTCTCTCTCCCACCCCCTTGCCCTCCCTCTCCCAAGCTAGGTTTGCAGAACAGAATGGAAAACCCTTTAGAAATCTTGAGCACAGGGCTTTCTGTTAGTTTTCAGGCGAGGGTGGACATTCGGAGACCTGAGTTCAGGTCAGATCCCATCTCTGGATGTCTATTAACGACTGCTGCCTCAGATCTCAAGATCTCTCTCTGCCCCTCCCTATTTGCAGCACTGTCCTGAATGACGGTTATTCTTGAATAATCATAATTACTAAGATTGTTTACTGTTACTGAATGCTTAGCCGATACAAGGCAGGTGCCAAGCCCTCCATGTTGAGCAACCCATTCAATCGTCACAGCTGTTTTTACGGATGGGAAAGCCAAGGGTTGGGTTAAATTATTTGCCCAAAGTCATTGTAGTGGCTTGAATGGTGGACCCGAAACATATACATTTGTCTAAATCCCTCAGAGGGAGTGTGGCTCTACCGACACCTTGAATTGGGACTTCTGCCCTCCAAAACTGAGACTGACTTTTGTCATTTTAAGCCACCCAGTTTGTCATCATTTGTTACTGGAGCTCTAGGAAACTAATACAGTCATTTGGTGAAGGTATTATGAAAGTTAAAGCTGTCATTATAGAAAAAAGTAGTGACATCCAAAAAGAATTAGATTATCAACTGGAAGAAATAGGATTTACGCACGCACACACACACACATCCAGACACACACACACACACACACACACACACACACACAGAGGATACATATACATGTGTGTATATATGAGATCTGTCCCAAAAGTATAGCGCTAACGTCAACATAATTAAAAGTTTGTGTGGCTGATACTTTCAGGACAGACCTTATATAATACATACAATAAACAGAATGGGGAAAAGTAGGTTTACAGTTGAATGTATGGAAAGTAATACAGTATTTAATAAATAATAATATAAGAAAAAGACTGTGTTTTGGGTAGTAACAATTGTATCTATCATCTATATCTGGTAGTTATCTCTGGATAACGAAATCAGTTTTCTTTCTTGTGTTTCCTTTCATTTTCTAGTTATTAATGAGTATGTGTCACTTTGATAACCAACTGTATTTTTTATTGTCCTATTACAGTTGTCCCAGTTTTCCCTATTGCTCTCCACTGCCCTGTCCCCAACTTTTAAAAAATGTGCTTCAGAAGAGGTACTGTGGACTCAGACACTCCTGTCAGCTGACTGCTAAGGCAGCAGGTGACAAGGTGGGTTTCCTCTAATGCTGCTACAGAGCAAGGTTTTCTAAAAAGCCCCATTTTTCCTGTAGTTCTGGCTGCCAGAATCCCCTCCCCAGATTCTGTGCCCAATCAAGCCTGCCAATTCTTGGTGGGGCTCCCCAGGTTTGCTGCTCAGCTGCTTTCCTTTAGGAACTAGGTGCATATCCATACAGTTAGGCCTCCCATGAACAGATGTGTTCCATAAAGGCTGTGAATAAACAAAGCTTTAATGAATTGAATTGTACTGGAAATGCGCCAGGTTACATGGTCACATGAAGCCCACGGGGCCATGTTTGTGAAGAAGAAAACATGATCTATTTTTCATGCCCACCTTGCTGTCACCCTCTCTGTGCCCAAGTTGTGGTGTCGATGCGCACTCGGCTTCATAGAAGGACGCGGTGTCTCCATGGCTCTCTCATCAGGCAGCATCTGGGTGCAGAGGGCTCCCCAAGTCCCTGGCCCACTCCAGGCACCTTCCCAGGTGCAGGTCATCAAGGCTAGTGGCAGGTGGCTCACCCCCACACCCGGGAACAGGGGTGGGGGGTACTGGACCTGGACTCTGTAATTTCTGAGCCACGTGAATTCTTTCTTTTAGTTTTCCAAGCAGAGCTTTCTGATTTTGAATCTAAATATAATAAGTAGGCATTCTAGATAAAATTGTCCACTTTTTTTCAAATAATATCCAAGTGAAAATAATAAAAAAAAAAAATCTCAAGCTGGTGACAGGCGTTGTTCCTCTTTTCAGGGTCTTTTAAACTATTGGCCATTGCTTTTAGGAACAATTTAATATCAGATTCATTGGAATGGGCAGAAGTTTTTCCTGACTTCCAACAGTCCCACCTGTCTAGTTTCAGTTGCGGTGGATTCCTTGTCTTGTCCTAAGAAGTTCATAGGATCTCCCAGGAGGCCGGAGAGCAGACTTGGATGCTGCCCAGATGGAAATAAAGGAACTGGGACCACCTAGCCAGGGATGCGAGCCCATCTCAGCCACCATGACCCATGTGCCACTAGGTACAAGACAGTAGAATGTCTTGTCCGCAACTTTGGACAGGATGCCAGGAATGGCCTTGGGACGGCCCAGAAGGACCAACTGTGGGCGCTCAACTACAATTCTTTCCCATGGTCCAAATGCTAAGGGGGCAGCGCGTGGAGAGACGGCTCACGGAGGAGATCCAGGCTCTCACCTGGCGACAGTGTGAGGAGCTCCAGCTCCCAGGTGCAAACGGGAGAGGCCATACATTCTCTGACCTTGCTGCCTGCACTACCGTCAGGATCTGTGGGAGACAGATATATAGTTTATGAATAAACTAGAAGGGCTTCGAGGGAGCCCAGGATGTGCAGGGTGGGAGAGGATAAACAGCCCTCTGTATGCCGGAGATCCTTCCTGGGTATTCCAACCTGAGAAACGGCGGCCTCAGCCACATCTGCGGCGGTAAAGGCTGAGAAAACAGCGACTATAAAATGAAATGAGCCTTGGAGGTGAACCCTAGGAAATCCTGCGGAGGGGGCGGGGAATCTCAGGCTATCACTGCGGAGTCTGGTGAAGACGGGGCACGGTGGGGGAGGGGACCTGGGCACCAGCAGCTGAGCAGATGGAAAGTGCGGATTTTCTCTTGGGAGGCTCCATTCCCTTCTGAACGGTGACACGGTAGCAACACTGGAGCAATGAAGCTTCGCCTAGAGAAGAAGACTGTTCTCATTTGCATGTTAAACAGAGAGAGGCCTCTCCCGGGGCCCCCTGGGGAGGGAGGGCTGTCAGGGGCAGCTGTCCCATCTGACCTTCGCCTGCCTACACCTTGCCCTGGGGCAGACCTGCACCCCCAAAGCCAGCCCTGCACACCACAGGGGTTCAATGAATATTTGTATTGAATTGCACTAAAAAAATGGTTCCTGAGTGGCCCCGACTTCCAAAGTCTGGGCTCAGATATCTGCCTCCTTATGCGTGTCCTGAATTCTGCATCAGCTGTGGGGCGGGGCTTTCGGAGACAAAGGGTTCACCCATAAAAACCTGAGTCCCATCGGTTTCGGTTCCATCGCTTGCCCCCTGCCCGGTTAGATAAACAGGACTGAATTCTCCCCAGGGCTGCAGGAAAGGCTCGCCAGCCTGAAACTTAGCAGCAAAGTGGGGTTGTGTTTGGTTCCAACTGTGCTGACCCATCAAAAATCCTGGCCCATTTTCCCCTGGCTCCCCTGGGTGTGGTTACCCCCAGAAGGGACCCCTTCCCCCTCACAGTGCCCCCACCAGTGTGGGGTGTGCGCTGAAGCTTTGTCCAACCCCCCTAAAGGGCACATGGAGCTTTGTTTCTCTTTACCGACCTGTGTGCACATGGATCCTGGCACCACCTACCTCAGGCCTCAGGTTCTGGTAGCTTCTGATGAATTGATTCAAAAGCCTCTTTCATGCACTCAGCATGTAGTTACTGAATGATTTGTGTGCCAGGCACTGCTCTAGGTCCTGGGGACAGAACAAATACAACTCCTGCTTCTCCAGCAGTTGCATGGGGGGAGGAGCGTGGGAGCGCCGGCAAACACTAAGCACAATCAGCAGGTGAATGTTGTATTAGAAGGTGGTGTGTTTGGGTAAGGAGGACCCTGGTGCAAGTGGGGAGGAAAGGGGTGTTGGTTGGGGACAAGCTGATAGCAGGGAAGGCTGGTGGCCCTGCTGGAAGGGTGAGATGGGAGATAAAAGAGGGTGAGAAGGGTGGAGAGGAGCAGGAGGTACTCACGTCCCAGGACCCTTTGGAATGTTCCCTGCAATCCTGAAGGCTGGGACCCAGGCTCGAGGTGCCCACGGGTAGCCTTGATGGCTATGCTTGTGGAAGGCTCTGGCCAGAGAGCCAGTGGTAATGGCACTCTGGAGATGGGTGAGCGCCCTCCCTCTTCCTGGGGTAGGGGGTAGAGCAGGGTCTCCGGCTCTCCAAAGCCCTCAGGGAATGCAAGGGCATATCCCCCATTTATCTCCAGAATGCAAGAGCATTTTGCCCACCTGTTGGTTTCCCGGCTGTATCTCAGATGCCTAGAAGAGGGCCCGGAACACAGAGGAAAGTCACTAGATAATTGTTGGATAAATGAATAAATTCAAGTGCTTCTTGGGATGCCCCAGTTGCTGGGCATGACAAGTCCCCAGGAGATATGAGTGTCTCTCTTGATGGCTTCCCTTGAAGACTGGGTTATGTAGCAGCATACTCTTCTAGGAGGTCAAGGAGCCTCCTGGACCGTAGAGACAAGGTGGTGCAAAGCAAAGGACTCTGAAGTTGGTGGCTGAAGGTTCTAGAGAGCCCAGCTTTTTGGCCCTGAATTTGGCCAAAGTCACTCAGCTTCGGGGAGCGCTTTCTCTCATGCATGAACCCTTAAAGAGGGAGTCCTGCCGGTCCTGACCGCTCTGCAGGACACTTGGGAGGGAGGTAAGGAGTGTCTGTAAGAGTACAGGGCACCAAGCTACTGTGTAGGTCAGGCGTCTTTCTCCTCGCCTTTCCATTTGGGAACATTGTTGCTGGTTCGATTCCCAGCCAGGGCACATACCCAGGATACAAGCCAGGTCTCCAGCCAGGTCCCCAGCTGGCTGGGTGAAAGACAACCATACATGGATGTCTCTCTCCCTTTCTTCCTCCCTCTCTCTAAAAATGATAAATAAGGTTAAAAAAAAAAATCTGCACAAGTATAGTAGGTTTCTGCATCCAAGGTTGATGTGAATGGGCGGGGTTTCTGTCTCCCTACCTGGCGATTCTCTAACACTGGCTGGGTGCCCTACAATTTAACCCGGTTCTGACACTGTGTACTCAGAGACAGTATCACGTTCCAGAGGTTAAAGTCTCAGTCCCGCAGGACAGTCCTGACTTCAGGTGGCAATAGCAAGTTCAGGTTGGCCCCTGTGCTCCCGACCAAATGGTTATAAGTTGGAGATTCCCACAACTTACTCCTTGGGTTTGAGTAGTATTCTAGAGCGGCTCACGGAATTCAGAGAAACATTTTACTTCTTAGTTCACTGGCTTATTATAAACGTATATAATTCAGGAATAGTCAGATGGAAGAGATGCGTGGGACAAGGTGTGGGGCAAGGGTGTGGGGACTCTCTCTCCGAATGCCTGGTGTTCCCTGGAAGCTCTCCAGTCTTCTTCCTGGGGGGTTTTGTTTTAAAGAGTTGATTTATTTTTAGAGAGAGGGGAAAGGAGGACGAAGGAGAGAGAGAGAGGAACATCAATGTGTGAGAGATAAATCAATCAGCTGCAGTTATGTCTCGTGCGCCCCTAACTGGGGACCTGGCCTGCAACCCAGGCATGTACCTTGACTGAGAATCGAACCGGTGACCCTTTGGTTCGCAGGCCAGTGCTCAGTCCACTGAGCCACACCAGCCAGGGCTCCCTGTGAGTTTTTATGGAGGCTTTGTTACCTAGGCACGAGCCATTCAGCCAGTGGCTCCCACAGGCGGGACATTCCCCAATTCAGGCTCCGCTGTGGGGACACGAGGAGGAAGGGAACATCAGGGGCTGGGCTCCCCGAAATTATATCCCAATCCCTCAACCAACTTGAGGTCCTTGGAGGGCAAGAGAGACACATGGCGTTGATGTGTGTTTTGGATCTACTTGGACTCTGACCAGGAATTATCCCAGGTCAGACCTGGATTGCAAGGAAGAGCAGCATTGCCTGCCCCATTGTCAACCCCTCCTGTCACCCTACCGGTCATTAGGAGGGGCAGCCTCCAGGGGTGGAGCAGTCCTTGGTGCTTCTTCCTGCTCCCCCAGGAGGACTGGGTGCCCAGGTCCTGCCCAGCGAGCAGGGACCTCTGTTCGGAGCTCCGGCTCCTGAGAGGCTCAACCTCTGGCTTGTTTTTCCCAGGACATTCCAGAGCCATGACACGTCTCTTAGGAAGAAAGAATTATTTTTGCCGGGGGCGTAAATAAATCCCGGAACCAGTTCCAATGATCACAGTGCGCGCTGACAGACGCAGGAGGGACCCAGCACACCTGCCCAGAACGCAGTGGAGAAACCTGCAGGAGAGTCAGGACGCCAGGCCTGGAGTTCCGGAGAAATGGTCAGCGGGAACGGGAGAGACTTGTATTTAAAATGATCACGTTTTCCAAGCAAACACAAAGGGCAGTTTGCAAAACAAGTCTTAGCAACTTTGCTCACTTCAGGAAATGAAAACAAAACATTATCAGTCCTCTAGAAGGCTGACCAGACTCTGTAATTCTCTCCCTGGGCGTTTTTGCTGCTATCGATTTATGTTTATCTTTCTTGTGCTTGCTTTAATATTTTATGAAATGTGTATGCCTCCATAAAAACAACGGCATGTGATATTCTTCTGTGTGCTTAAACTTCCTTTAAATCCTTTTTTGCTGTACCTATGATGTTGCGACTTTGTTTTGTTTTGTTTTGTTTTTTAAGGGGAAGGGAGGGAGAGAACCATCAATGTGTGGTTGCCTGTCACGTGCCCCCAGCTGGAGACCTGCAGGCATGTGCCCTGACTGGGGATCGAACCAGCAACTCTTTGGTTCGAAGGCTGGCACTCAATCCACTGAGCCACACCAGCCAGGGCTGATGTTGCAACTTGTTTAAAAGAAAGATTGTGGCAAGAAAAAGCCCCCACAATATAAAATTCACCCTCCCAACAATTTTCAAGTGTACGGTGCCCCCCTTGGGCACTTGGCGCAGACAGCAGTTGGTACTGTGTGTATAAAGGGATCCTGGGGCTGCTGCCTGAACGGTACTTGAACTTGGAAGCGCGCCAGCCTCTGCTCAGTCCTCAGCGAGTTAGCTAAGCGTTCTCTGCACTCAGCAAGTTCAATAAACCCAGTTATGGGGGTAACTGAGCAGTGAGGGGAGGCCAGGCTGCCCCCAGCATACACCCCACCCCGGGGCCCTATGCTGCTCAGTTACCCACACTGCCCTGCTCTCTAAAAACAAATAAAATCTAACAACAGCAACAACAACAACCCCCCAAAACCCAATTAAATCAAGCAAACCCCCATCATCACCCTGAGGATTCTTTACCAAATAGTAGGTAGGTTCTAGAAACTTCTACACCCTCAGGCCGGCCCAGGCATTACTCAATGGTGGTTCACCCTGGGCAGCAACACTGAATGTAGACTTGTGAGCCCTTTGGAGGCACTTGGGACCGCAGGAGATGTGCCAGAGAGCCTGGGGTTGCTTTCCCATCTGCTCCTGCAACAGAGCCACTCACAATTTCTTTCTTTCTTTTATTTATTTTATTATTATTATTATTATTTTTTAGAGAGAGAAGGGGAGAGAGAGAGGCAGAGAGGAAGAGAGATATCCATGTATGGTCGCCTTTCACCTGCCTCCAGCTACAGACCTGGCTGGAGACCTGGCTTGCAACGTGGTTATGTGTCCTGGCTGGGAATTGAACCAGCGGCCTCTGGGTTTGCAGGCCGGCACCTTATCCACTGTGCCACCAGCCAGGGCCCTCACAATTTCTTACACAATGAGCACACCTCTGGAGAGTGGCTCAGTCTTGGAAGGGGTGAGACGTACCTGGGGGAGCTTGTGGACAGCCCCTGATGGCACCCAGTGCTGGGAGCACACGGAGTAACAGGGACACCCGCTCGTTGCTGGTGGAAATGCAGAATGGTGCAGCCACCTTGGAAGACAGTCCGGCAGTTTCTTCCCCAACTAAACAGTTGCTTACCACACGATCCAGCAATTGGACTCCTTCGTGTTTACCCACAGGAGCAGAACATGAGCCCACCCAATAACCTGTCCACGAATGTTTACAGCAGCTTGGCTCATAATTGCCAAAACTGAGAAGCAACAAAATGTCCTTTGCTAGGTGAATGGATAAACTGTGGTACATCAGATAATGGACTATTATTCATTGCTAAGAAGAAATAAGTTATCAAGCCATGAAAAGACATGAAAGAACTGCAAATGCATGCCACGAAGTGAAAGAAGCCAATCTGAAAAGGCTGCATATGGTAGGATTCTAATGATAAGATGTTCTGGAAAAAGCAAAACTCCGGAGACAGTAGAAAGGTCAGTGGTTGCTAGGAGTTACGGGGAGGGAAGAGAAACAGGCAGAGCACAGAGGGTGTTCAGGGCAGTGAGATACCCTGTGCGACACTATAATGGTGTCATTATACATCTGTCCAGGACCATAGGATGTCCTACACCAAGGTGAACCCTAATGTACGTAAACTATGGACATGGGTGATGGCGATGTCTCAGTGACATCCTTTGATTGTAGCTAATGTCCCTCTGGTGGGGGTGTTCGTAGTGGGGGTGGCTGTGCATAGACAGGGGTGTGTGGGGGCGCTCTGCTCTCTACTTTCTGCTCCATTGTGCTGTGAACCTAAAACAGCTCAATAAAAATAAAGTCTATTTTGAAAAGCCTATTTAAAAAAGGGAAAAGTCTGCTGAAATCAAGTGGATTACTGGGATCCACTCCCACACTTGGAAGAGGTTCTGAGTCAGCAGGGCTGGAGCCAGCTTGGGAACCCACATTTTGAAAACTTTTTCACAGGCTCCGATGCCAGAGGTATGTGGGTCACCCTCCAAGAAGCACGACCTCCCAGCTTCTGGAAGCTGACAGAGGCAGAAGAGGGGCCTGGTAAGGTGTTGTTAGCTCCTCACCCCTCTAGCCATGGTCCTGCTCTTGGGCTTGGCTAAGTCATGGGATGAAGCAGGGGGAAGAGCTGTCAAAGGTCTAGTGTAGCCCTGGTTGAATAGCTCAGTTGCTTAGAGCATCGTCCAGATAGGCCAGGGTTGCAGGTTCGATCCCAGTCTGGGCACATACAAGATCAATCAATGAATGCACAGATAAGTGGAACAACACATCTATGTTTCTCTCCCTTTTCCTCTTTCTCTAAACTGTAAAAAAAAAAAAAAAAATAGTAATAATTAAAAATAATTAAAAAGGTTTCATGTGTGGGCAGGAGGCTGGATTTTTGCAATGAACTCCTTCTAGCTACTCTCCCACCCCCAGATCTCTCTCCTCTGCATTTATTTATACAACCAACCACGTAATCTTCCTCTGACATTTTCATTACACTGGCTTCTTCCTTCAGGACCTTGCTTGTCTCCCTATTGCCTTTAAGGTCAAACCCAAATGCTGATCTCTCTGATCTGCAGATCTGTGGGAGCCCCTGGCTCCCTCCACTCCTCCCACACCCCACAACTGTCCACTTCAGCCAGGTTAATCTGCCTGCTGCTTCCAGGTCATGCCCCCCTTATCCCACATCCCCTTCCTTTCAGTCTGCATGGTCTCCTACCCCATCGTGTTCCCAGCGTGCCATGCCATGCCATGCATGCCCCTTAGCTCCAGAACGCAATGCAGTGTCACTACAGAGAGGCCATCCCTATAAATTTGCCTTGGTGTGTCCTTGTACCTGTCCTCGCCCAGCCTTACAACAAAGAGACCAGTGCTTAAGCAAAGAGGGCACAGGGGAAGGACCAGAAGTACTAGATCAGCAGAGCTGGGCTCAAGGGCAAACTTTGACATTCAGGAGCTCTAGCCAGCGATAAGTTAGTAGTCTGAACTTTTGTTTTCTTACCATAAACTGGGGAGAACAATGCCTATTTCTCAGGACTGTTGGGAGGAGGAAAGGGCCATGGTCATGGTCATGGGTATGGATGGTTTTATGAAAAGATAGAGCACTCCCCAAATGTCAGCAGCTGTTGGGCTCCGTGGCCTGCAGATGGCTTCAGTGCTGCTCTAAGACTTTGCGTTGGTGGCTAAGCCAGTGCAGAGCAGACGCAGGGCCAGAGTAGGGCTGCTGTCCTGAGGCTGATCCTGGAGCAGAACTTAGAGAAGCGCCACTCAAAGCCTCAAAGTTGAGGATAAGGAGGAGGAAGATGGGTCTGCAGAATTGACTGGGCAGCAAAATCCACTAAGAGCCAAGGGCTGGGCAAGAAAGCAGACAAGCTACAGAAGACACAGACAGCTGATGACAAAGGAGACACCACTTTCTCTGGCTTAGGGATGAGCTTCTGAAACACGTTTCACCCAAGGCCCACCTTGTGGACAAAAGCATTTTTGAGACAGCCCAGGGGTCAGGAGGAGACTTAGGAAGCTAACAGAGGGTGGTGATGAGTGTTCAATCAGATAAGGCACAGAAAACACTTAGAATGAGGCTAAGCATACAGGAGGTGATCAATAACCTTACTTTTAGGAAGTCCTGGCCACAGCAATCAGACAAGAAAAGTAAAAAGAAAGCATTCAAATTAAAAAGGGAGAAGTAAAACTGTCATTATTTGCAGGTGACATACTGTATACAGAGAACCCTAAAGATTCCACCATGAAACTACTAAAACTGATAAATGAATTCAGTAAGGTGGCAGTATACAAAATTAATATTTAGAAATTGTTTACACTTTTTGCATTAATAAAGAACTATCAGAAAGAGGAATTAAGAAAAAATTCCACCTGTAATTAAAAATAAAAGACTTAGGAATAAATTTAACCAAGGAGGTAAAAGACCTGTCCTCAGAAAATTATAAGACATTGAAGAAAAAAACTTAAGATACAAATAAATGGAAGTTTATACTGAGCTCATAAATAGAGAGTTAACATCATTAAAATGTCCAATACTGCCCAAAGCAATCTATAGAGTCAATGCATTCCCTATCAAAACACCAATGGCATTTTTCATAGAAGTAGAACAATCCTAAAATGTGTATGGAACCATAAAAGTCTCTGAATAGCCACTACAATCTTGAGAAAGAACCTGGTTGAAGGTATCAAGCTACCTGGTATCAAACTACACTTCTGCATCTTAGAAGATGGGGCTGGTGTTTCTTCCTAGCCTGGAATGACATTTAACCTCACATTTTGTTTGAGAACACAGGTGAGGGTGTGAAGACCCTGGGGGGCAGCACCAGAGCTGAGGGGGTGACACCAAGGCAGCTCCATACCCTGCCTCACACAGTGCTTGGAACAACATAACAGAACATATGGGCCTTTCTATGGAAAGTTGCCACTTAGGTAGCAATCTGTACATATATTCTCCTATTATATAATTCGACATCTTGTTAGAATAGAAAAATTTCAAAATTAGAATCAACAGTTGAGAAGCAATAAAATCTCTTCCATATGCCACTTAGCTTGGGTGGCACCAAAAGAGGCAGAGCTGAGCCCCGGAATATTCTGTTTGCCGTCTGTCCCCACGCCCCATTCAGAGCTGTTCTCAGACAGGCCGCCTCCACACGGCTTCATATCTGCTGTCGCAGCTCCTGCCTGCTCCTGCTTCCTCCGCCTCGCCCTAGGCCTCTGTGTTAGCTCAGCGGCCACCTGTCCCCCTGACTCATCTGCTGGGCCAGCCTCCTCTTCCTCACCCCTGGGCCTTTCCCCCCTGAGCAGATCCCCACCAGGAGGGATGGCATGGGCTGTGGTATCTTCTGACTGAGTTGTCTCTCCCCTTGGCACCAAACATAAAAGGAGATGATACCAACCCCCTTTTCATGGCTTTCCTGGAGCCTTTGAACCAGAAAAGCAAAGACCCCCCAGAGCAAGGTAAGCACCAGTGTATAAACCCCTCTTGCCCACAAGACTCCATTTCCTCACCTGCTGATGGAAACCATTTTTTCTTTTTCACAAAACATTTATTTATGTATTTATTTGCGGGAGGGGGCGGGAGGGAGAAAAAGAGGGAGAGAAAGAGCAAAATGAGAGGGAAACAGCAACAGGTCGCCTTTCCTATGTGCCCCAAACAAACCCACAACCCAGACATGTGCCCTGACCTGGAATTCAACTTGGTGACCTTTTGCTTTGTGGGACAACACTCCAACCAACTGAGCCACGCCAGTCAGAGCAGAAATCTTTAAAACATGTTCATTGGCATATTATGGAGACATAGGTCTCTGGGCAATTTATGGTACCCTTTTGGCCAGAAAAAAAATAAATAAATCTGAGACCTTGATCTTTTTTTTAAACTAGATAATCTCATCCAACTAAATGATATTTTGCTTGCTCACCATGGTTTCTATGGTGACAGTACATTCTCATACAAAGAGTTAGGGCAGAATCTTATCAGATAGGACTTAACTTGCCTTCTAAGAAACCACCCATTTGATCCTGGCCCTGCCTTAGAAAATTATTAACTAGTCCGAACTATATTAAAATCCATTCTTCAACTGCTACATTTTTCCAGTTTATCTTTGGTGTTTTCCGAGTGTAGGAACTCCACTGCTCAGGATTCAAGATCTGAGCTCTGGTCTTGGGCCTCCCCTTCCTTTCTTTCTTTCTTTCTAAAATACCTTGAGACCAAGGAAAACAAAGTGAATTTAATATTAATAAAAACAAAATTATAAGCCCTCAGTGAGATGGCTCAGTGGATTGAGCTCCAGCCTGTGAACCAAAGGGTGGCCGGTTTGATTCCCAGCCAGGGCACATAACCAGGTTGCAAGCCAGGTCTCCAGCCAGCTCTGTAGCTGGAGGCAGGTGAAAGGCAACCAAACACTGATGTTTCTCTCCCTCTTTTCCTCCCTCCTTTCCCCTTTCTCTAAAAATAATAAATAATTGTTAAAAGAACTAATTTATATGATTTGTTGCATTAATAGACCGAAGTTGAAAATACATGATTGTTTTTAATATCCACAGAAAAATCTGACAACATTCAACATCATGCATTCTCGATAATTTTGAAAAACTTGAACTAGTAAGGAGCTCCTTTCCCTCGGCCCTGTGTTGTTGGCCAGACTAATTTATATTGAATTGGATAGTTGAGACCTAGGAGCCTCTGAGGTCAGGAAGGTGTTAGTGGGAAGGAAAGGGAGTTGTAGCACACACACACACACACGTGGGAATGGAGGGTTCTAGAAGGAATAGAGCCACGGGGCTCCCAGTCATTCATGGGACTCTCACAAGTGGCACCAGGATGTGAGCCAGTGGGAGTGGCCCTCCTAGCCTCACTTTCCCTCTCCTGTCATGCCATCTGGAGTCTGTCACCCCCCAGCTTCTGTTCCAGGCTTGTCGGATAGGAAGGAAGTGTGTCAGCAGCTCCCAGACCAATGATCTTGCCTGTGCTCAGAATTAGCCCGAGGTAGCTCTTGTACCAAGGAGCCCAGACAGGATGGACTCTGGTCTCTCTCACGTAGCAGTTCAGAGGTAGGGAGTCCAGGCTGGCCGGCTTGTCTGATGAGGTCATTGCAAGACCCAGCTACCTTCTCTTATTGCTCTGCTGTCCTCTGGCTGTGGTCCTCAGCTGCCTCGTCCCACAGTCTGTGGGGAAGGCATTCATGGAGAGGAAGGCCACCAACTTCCACTGTAAGGCATGCAACCAAGAAGTTGCATGGATCTCCTCTGGCTCATGTCCCATTGGCCAGAAGTCAGACGATGCCATGAGCCACCTCTACAGAGACAAGGGAATCCAGCTTGTAGCTTGTCAGCTCTGAAAGAAAGGGTAAGAGAGTGGCCCCTGGGAGATGGAAGGCAGTCTTTGCCTTCTTTTTATACTCAGGAAAGTGATGGACCAGAGTGGGTAAGTGATGGAGCTGTAGTTGCACAGAGAGCTGGAAATCGACTCAGACAGGGCCCAGTTCTCCTGATTCACAGCCTGGGGGTCTTCCCACCCCACGGTAACATCTGTCCCAATGGGAGAGGATGTTCAGTCAACTCCTTGTGGAATGAACATGGGACGTGCTCCACAAACCCGGGACATCAGGCCTGGGGGCGGTCAGGAGGCTTAAGAGGATTGAAGCAGTGAGATCTGCAATAAAGAACAAAGCCTGACCTGCCCTTTGGAAGAAGGGTTTGTGCCAGCAAACAGCCTTTGGACTCACACTGCAGCTTCCCTGGATCTGTAGCTGCTGGCCTCCCCTACAGTTTCAGTTTACCAAGTCTTTACAGTTACACACATGTATGTACTTCTGCACACGCACCCACCACAGTTGTCACAGAGAGCCCTGACCACACTGAGTAGTGAGGGTGTATAGACTGAGTGAGTGAGAGAGATTTGGAGACTTGGATTCAAACTCCAGCTCTTCCCCTTGCTGTCTGCTTCCTTCTTTGTAAAGTGGAGCTCGTACATTTAACACAGTACCTGGCCCTTAGAAAACTCTTAATAAACTAGAAAAATAATCTTTGTCCACCCCAGGGTGATTATCACCCTAGTCCTGGGAGAAATGCTGAGATGTCTTTAGGAAATCTTGTCCCCATTCATTCTGAGTACTGAAAACCTTCCCTTTTCTTAGAAATCTTGAGGAAATGGGATGGGACAGGCCTTTTCCAGAAAACCAGCATGCCCAGAATTGCTCCAGTTTGGCTTTCTGTCCCGCATTTCTTGCCGATGGCAGCCTTTCCCGGCATGCAAGGGGAAACCCGCCCTCCTTTTTCGCCACACACGTGTCCCGTGGCCTTTCCGCCTCTGTCCTGGTGGCTCAGGGCCCTCTCTCCTCACTGCCTGGCAGGAAGAAGAAAGCAGCCAGTAGGGATTTCCAGGCAGGACATACCTGCCATCATCTCCCTCACTGGGGACGGAGCCAGCTTTCCCTTCATGTTTTAATTGGCACTGACCTGTTTATTATCAGCATGGTTCTTTGGAGAAAGACCAGAAACATCATTTCCTATCCGAACAGCAAAGAGCAGGAGCTCCTCCCTGCTGTCTGTCTTCAGGACTAACTCAGACTTCGTGGCTCCTTCCATCCCATGGCCAGTCAGGGACCTTGGGTTAGTGTTGTGCACAGAGGCCTTGGCTGGTGTCAGGAAAAGGTTCTGTAGAACCAAGGGTTGCTCCAGGATTTTTAGATAGATGTGGCTTAGAAGCAGGAATTTGGGGGTGGGGGTGGGGTGGGGTGAGGTAGAACTGTCCTACATGGAGGCAACAAACAGACCAGCGGGCCAAATCTGGCCCCCTGTCTGCCTTTTTAAATAAAGTTTTATTGGAACACAGCCTCTTGGCCATTTATTTGTACCAATGGTTTATGGCAGCTTTTATAGTACAGGTGTGGATTGGAATAGCTGTGACAGAGACTGTACATCCTGGTCAAGCCTAAACATACTCATAATTTGGAAATTTACAGGAACATTGCCGACCCCTGACAGTGACAGAGCAAAGTTTTCTAGAAATGCTTCATGTAGAACAATATTTACATAGGAATGAGAACACATCCTTTGCCCACTGCAAATATAGTAACACTTGTATCTGGGGCTGTGTTGGTGGGTGGGGTAATGAGGCCCCTTGGTGGGGCGGGGATTATGTGATTTTCCTGTCACCTATTTGTGCTCTGACATTTGGGGTCTCCCTGCTCCGCCCAGTCTCTGACCTTCCAGACGCCGCCTTGTGTTCAGGTCCCAGTCCCCTCTCCTCTTTACTTGGAGTGGTGTCTCCAATTTTTTCAGGTCATGGCATGCATGGAGAATGGCCTCATTAGTGGGAGGTGAGGTAGCCACACAGGGGCTGAGCTGTTTGGGCCGGATCCAGGCCTCGGGTCTGAGGTCTCGCTGCTCCGTACACAGAAGACCCTCCACCGCTGGGGCGCGGTGGGGAGGCCAGGGGGTGTCTGGGGCCTCTGTGCACAGCCCATAGGGCTCAGGTGCCCTCAGTGTGGCTGTGCTAGTTTGGTGGGAGGAGGAACGGGCTCCAGGTGCAGGTTCTAAGGAAGTAGGAATGGAGTATCCAGCTCTGCAGGGCGCCTGCTGCGGCCTGACACCCAGCTCTGCCACTCAGCTGTTGCTGGAGAAAGGAGGGAAAGATGCTGAATCTTCAAGACCCCAATCTTGGCACCTGAGGGAGCCAGGCCCCCGGGAAACACCTGTCTGTGGGCTGTGTCTGTTATTCTCCGTTATTCTCTTGTCTGCCTTTCCATCTCTTACACACTCACACACACACACACACACACACACACGGCATTGAAACGTCTCTTTCTCTCTGTCCTCTCTTTTCTAAACATCTTTAGCACATTTCAAATGCTGAATGTACTGTCTCTTCTATTTCCGGGTCCATTTCCTTTCCAGTTTCACGTATTCGGGAAGGAGGGAGGAACCAAAAGGCATTTTGGTGAGATGCGGGGCCCGGGGCAGGGGTAGAGGGAACAAGACACCCAGCAGGGCCGAATCCAAGCCCTTGAATACGGAGTCACTGATCATGTGGAGACAGCGTGTTCTGAGCCAGGGTGGGAAGGCCACCCTGAAAGGAGCATTAAACACCAACTCAGAAGAACCTATGCGCCCCTATGTTCATAGCAGCGCTAGTCACAATAGCCAAGTGCTGGAAACAGCCTAAGTGCCCATCAGTGGATGATCGGATCAAAAAACTGTGGTACATTTTCACAACGGAATACTACACAGCAGAAAGAAAGAAGGAACTCCTACCTTTTGCAACAGCATGGTTGAAACTGGAGAGTATTATGCTAAGTGAAATGAGTCAGGTGGGAAAAGACAAACGCCATATAATCTCACCTAATACAGGGGACCAGCGAATAAAGCCAACAGATGAGCAGAAGGGAACCAGAGACATGGAACAAAAAAGGAGCAGAATGATGGTATCCAGAGGGGAGGGGGGAGAGAGGGGGGTGGAGAACAGGTACCGTTGGATGAGGAGCTAATGTGAAAGACCCATGGACATGGACAAAGAGGTGGGGATTGACTGGGGGAGAGGGGAGGGGGGGCAGGGGAGCCCAATGGGGGAAAATTGCAACAATTGTGAAACAGCGATAATAATTAAAAAGACAAGACAGGAGCGTTAGCCATGAACTTACAGGAGGACAGAGGGTGGACTAGCCCACATGAGAAGAAGCTGGCCTCTGAGGCCAGGGACTGGGTGAGCATGTCTGTTAAGAAAATGTGGTGCAGGAAAACACACTGGCTGCGCGACATTAAGCAGACTTCAGGGACCAAGAAGTATGGGAGCAAAGTTTCTTTGGGGGCAAAGAGAGAGAGAATCAGCCCCGGGACCGGTGTCTAGCCTGGGGTCTGAGTCAGAGGCCCTGTGGCGCCTCCGAAAAATGCAGCTGTCTGGGCCCTAGTGCCAGAAATTCGGATTCGGTGGGTCTGTGGGAGACCCCGGCTCCAAAGTTTCAGGAGGTCCAAGGTGGTCCTGATGTCGTCCAGGCGGGGGACCTTGACCAGGCCTGCTCAGCACCTCTGTCCTGAAGGTCCCTTTTACCCTGGGGTCAGCTGGGGCCATTGGTTCTGAGTCACTTTGGGCAGCTTTCTGAACAACAGAGAAAATAAATCCCTGGTTAATGATATAAACTGGTCTACTAGGATCTCTTAAGGCTGGCGGAGGAAAACATGGGCCCAAAGCCACCAAAGTGCGCAGTGTCTGTGAGGGTCGTGGCCAGAGCCCTCCCCCCTCCCTCCCCCCTGCACCACAGCATTGCTCCCCATCCGGTCCCACCTCTCCCTTCCCGACTCTCTCTCCCTTCTTCCTTCACCCTCCTTCCGCATGAACTGTCCATGTGATGCTTATTAGAAATTATTTGCAGGATTAGGTGAGCCAAAGCTTATTCATTTATATATTTAATGAGCTTAACATCTCACATCTCTCTCAAGTGCTACTCACAATCAAATTAATCCCAGTGGCCCTGGATTCTCCTTCAGGTCAACTGGAGACCTGGAGGGGCCACGGTTCTCAGCCAGGTTGACTAAGAGCCTGGAGGAAGCGGACCTGGGTGGGCGCTCTGTCCACGGTTTGCTGTCTGACTCTCACTAAGCTGATTTTACTCCTGGAGCCTCAGTTTACCTCCCTGTAAAATATAGGCCTCCTTCAAGGAGCCACAGTGCTGGGCGCCCTGGAGAACACAGACACCTAGCAACACACCTGGTGTCCCCAGGGGTAATACCAGCCCAGGGACCCAGGGATCCAGGGAGGTTGGTTCTGAGAACCCAGCATCATTTCCACAGAAGAAACCAAGACACAAAGGACAGCTCTGTGCCCTTGCCCATTCCACTTGGCTCCAGGACATGCTTCAGGGAGGGGCACACACTCCCACGACCAGCTCTCGTCATTGCAAGGTGCCTCCTCATGGACCCTTCTGCTGTCACCAGGTAGTGTTAGGGAATTGGCAAGTCTGTCTCCCCTCCCGTGTCCAGCGATGGGGAACAACCCAGAAACGAGGCCACAGGCCACAGGTGGCCACCATTGCAAATGCAAAAATGGTTTTTATGAAGAGTTCTTAGTAACATGGGAACTATTTAGGATATGAAGTTCTGTGTTTTTAAAAACCACAACCCAAAGTCACGTATGATGCAGCGTGAATTCCACGGGCCACAACCGTCCTGGGTGGGAGCTTGTAGGGGGTCCTGTGTTGGGATCACACATATCTCAGGCGGAGCAGCGGAGAGCATCCTGGGAGGGAAGACAGCTGTGTGCGGTCAGCGGCAGGGGCCTGGGGGAGGGGTGTTGGCCTTCACCTTGGCCCAGTCCTTGTGGGTTTCCATCTGTGTCCTCATGGGAGGGAGAGTGGGAGACACATAGGAGGGAGCCTATCCAACACCTCCCTATCCAAGCAGCTTCTGTACCGAACATTTCTGCTGTTTGGACATCCAGGGCTTTGCTGACCTTGGCAGGATGGCCCGCCCCAGGGTTAGCCAATTCTCAGAGAGTGATCAACTCACCCGCAAGCTGTTGCTTTTCAAGTGCAAACCAACCAATCTATAGGCACCCCATTCCCATCTCCTTATCCAGCTCGCCCTCCGGGCCTCTGTCCCCCTGCCTTATCACCCAAGACCAGGCAACCAGGAACAGCCCATGCCCCAGAGCCCTGAAATTATTCCCGCTGACCCTGCCTCCCCCATTCCTTCCCCCCCGAAACCAGAGCCAAGGCTCTTGCCCCCATTTCCCCTCCCTCTGACTCCTGGCCACCCTTCCCTGTGTGGCCCCCGCCCTGCTGTGTGGTGTGTCCCCTCCTCTTTTGAACTGTGAGACTGTGACCAACAGGCTACTTTTCAATGGCAGTCACCTCTTGATCTGATAATTCCATCATTCAGATGAATCCAGCAATTCCCTTCTGTTGTTGTTGAAACTGACAGTAACCCATTTGTTGGGAGACTTTTCCCAACTGGTTTTGCAAGATCCTTTCTTGTTGTCTCCGTTCCTTTACATCATGTTCAGGGAAAGCTTTGAGGGTGACGTCATTGAAGGCTAAGAGCTCTTGTGACCTTTGCAAACCAACCCTGCGCCAAAGCACGCCTTCAAGAACTGCTGGCTTTGCTTTGAGCCTAGGGGTCCGCACAAAGTGGAAGATGACAATGTTTCCAGGAATGTTCTGAGCACATCTTATCTGGTCAAGTGTGTGGCTTGCTCAAATTCCTTGTATTCACAGATGTTTCCAATGTCCTCATTTCCCAAAGAGTTTGCATCTCAGCCTCTCCTCTGGGCCTTACATGTTAGATTTATTGTCCATCTTTTTTGCTAACCATTAGCTGCAGGCATCGGTGGGTCCACACTCAGCCTGAAGCTTTGATGAGCTGTACCCACTGCGTTTCCCACCTGCATTCTGAGTTACTGAAGACACAGGAGTGAGTCAGGTATTCCCCCGAAAATTTAGAACAGGCATGAAGAGTGATTTGCACGTAACGCCTGCTTTTCTTCCAGCTTGAAGGCAGGAACTTGAAACAGGGCTGCTGCTGCTTCAAATCAAGGCTGTGGCCACACTGGGGGTGGAGTTGGGGGTGAGGCTGGGGTCAGGGTGAGCGAGGTCATGGCGGAACTTCCCCGTTGTGAAGGGTGCTTTTGGGTTGTTGGCTTGTTTGGAACTTTATTGCCATAAATCTCTGACCTTTTTCCAGAACTCCGGCAAAACTGACTCGGACATTTTCTGGTAGGTGGATGAAGGCCCACCTCTCCTTTTCCAGGGACACTTGACACAAAGCCGTTTTAAATTCTTCACAGCTAGTTCGTCCATCCGGTAGAAGAAACTCTGCTTTATTATTATTGTGGTTGGTATTTATGTTTCCCCATTTGTTGGTGGGTGTATGCCTGTGTGCATGTATGTTACACAGAGGGCGGAGGGAGATTCACCAATTCTTGTCCTTCCCTAAAGTGACAGAGACGGTGGCCACATCCTCCCCTCCCCGCAACTAATTTGCCCCTTGCCTCGAAATCTAAGAATGTCAGAGGCCTGGCTTTATGACTCCTTCCAAGGACTCAAAATGTGGGGAATTCCTTCCAAAACCCCTTTACCACTTCCGGTGGAGCGGTACCCCCAGGCCACCCCCATCCCCTCTTACTGGTTTTGGAGCTAAAGTGCTCGCTTCTCAAGATGGGCCCCCAGTTAGTGGCAAGGCTGGAGAAAGAACCAAGCTTCCTGTGCCCCCCAAGTTTAAGTCACCTGAACTCCCCCCGGGGCCGGGACGGTGCGTGCCAAGGGCTCTTCTCCGCAGAGAATTTTCACAATGCTGCAGGGAAAACTCAACTTACAGGTGCAGAGGAAGCGCTGGCCAGACAGACTCCTCCCTGCTGGTCACTCCTGGCTCCAGTGTTTCATCTGCTGTTGACTGAGCAACTTGGGAGCTTTGGAGAGTGAACTTGAGATGGAAGAACCAATGAGAGAAAACACGTGAGGAAAAAAGGGGCAAAAGAAGATGATTCTTGCCCTGGCTGGGTGGTTCAGTGGGTCGGAGTGTCGTCCCAGGTGCCAAAAGGTTATGGATTTGATCCCCGGTCAATAAATGTCCAGAGACTGCACATTTATTCGCTGCTAAATTCCAAACCCCTAGCAGGGTGCCCGACGTGTGTAGATGCTCCAGAAATACTGTGAAATGCATGAAATAATGTCAAATAAAACCTGCCGCAGAGGTTTGGAGGAAGAATGCTGAATTACAGGCATACGCTTTTCTACGAGCTATAAAGACCAACACATTGAACGGTCATTATGAAATGAGCATGACAGCAACATCCGGGATCATCTATTTCTCTGATCACTGCACTGGTCATTGACTAAATAATGGATGAGGATGAAAGAAAGTAGCCGTTAGTGGAAAAACCCGGGATGGAGGCCAGACATTTCACTATGCATTCTTCATCTTTACACGGGCGTTCATGGAAAAAGGGCCTCTCAAGGTATAAAGATCCGGATACTGCATTTCAGGCCAAAGTCTCGTTCAAGTGCAATCTGAGGAAAGCACCATTTGGAAAAGCTGTCTGTCTGTAGCATTTTATTCCTCTTTAGTAGTTTGGTCTTCCCTAAGACACAGGCAGAATTTAAGACTGGATCTGGGAAGCAAGATTTATGGTTAGGATGTCTCTAGGTAAAAGTGTGGGTCTGGACCACCTGAAAATGAAATTATCAGCTTTGGCAAACCTGGGAGGCATTAGGCCAATGGCTGGGTTGGGCCCCGTCTTAATTATTTTCACCTCCTTCCGCTTCCCTGAGTACATCTTGGGGACGGCACTTCGGGTGGGCTATCCCACCAAGTAGGAGCGGGTATAGATAGGCACAGCCATGTCTGAGATGGGAGCCTGGGACTTTGGTGAATGCAGCTGAGCTTTTCAGATTCCGTGCTAAAGTTGGAAGGCAACGTCACAGACCACGGAAGCGACTCATTATTGGACACCTATCATGTGTCAGATCATGTGCTAGGTGCTTCATGTGTGTTAGACCCCTCACAGTGGCTCTTATTTTACTCTCACTGTAAAGGTAAGAGAGGAAGCTTAAGTAAGTACTTGAACTGAGTTCCTGCATTTATTTGTGGTAGAATCAGGATTTGAACCCACATCCCTCAGGCTTTAAAGCTAGTGCTCGTGACCTGCCTTTTGATTTCAGGCTTGGCTGTGACTAGCCAATGGGATTTGGGTGGGTGTGATGTGCACAGTGGTGCCTGAAGTGCCTGTCAGGAGAGAGCCTGCCTAAGGCAACTGTTGTCCTTCAGACTCAGCTGCAAAATGGGACACATGGAACCAACTGGAACTGGGCATGATGAGCGGAGGGTCACTGTGGTTTGGGGTTGTTTGTTACCCAGCACCATCATGACACCACTGACTGATTAACACAAGCCAATTTTCCTTCCCTGGGAAAAGACCCCCAAGATAATAGATTTATTAAATCGATAAGTATTTATTGATTACTCACTCTACTCTGTGCAAAGCATCAGGCTTGGTTCTGGGAAATACCACAGCCTTCCTCGGTTTCATTTTCAGGAATCCTCACTTTTCTTTTAACCCCACTTTTATTGAATTGTTTTAAAAGTGTTTTTAAAGATTTATTTATTTATTATTTTTAGAAAGAGGGGAAGGGAGAGAGGCAGAGAGGGAGAGAGACATCAATGTATGGTTGCCTTTCACTTGCCTCCAGCTACAGACCTGACTGGAGACCTGGCTTGCAACCTGGTTATGTGCCCTGGCTGGGAATCGAACCAGCGACCTTTGGGTTCGTAGGCCGGTGCCCCATCCACTGTGCCACCAGCCAGGGCTCTTAGCCCCACTTTTAAACGTTAACACGAAGGCTCCATTCTAGACCCTCTCTTTCTTCTGTATTCTTTTTTCTACGGAACCTGGCTTCTGTCCGTAGCTTTAACGCTACCCACATCTGTAACTGTCTTCCAGCCTGAGCTCCTGACCTGCAGAGGTAACCACGTTTCCCCTGCCTGTTTCACTTGACCCCTTGCAACCTATTGGCCCTTCTAGTTTACCATTTCCACAACTAAACTTAACGTGTCTTCTCCCCAAATCTGGCCCCTTTTTGGTAACCACAGAGGAAATTGTGTCCGCTTCGGTGCTGTCAGAGCGACTCACTCACGCATCTCCCTGGTAGGGCTTATTGGTGATCAAACCTGCTGGGTAGTTGCTGTGTCCCTCCTGAGCACCTGAAGATCTGCAGGGAATTATGCGCATTCACCCACAGAAACATTGCTTTTCAAGCTTTCTGAAGCCTGGTTTCACCTTCTTGTGTCGTCCAGTTTCTCTGCTCAGGCACCTGTCACCCTTCACCCATGGTCGCTCTTTCCCCAGAAAGAGAAAGACAGACATGTGCATCAAGGATATGACCTGCTTCCCTGGAAACATGCAAAGGTGCCCGTGTCCCTGGGACTCGCTTCCTGGCTCTGGGAGGGGCCCCCTTGGAGTCTGTCATCTTTAGGGACAGGACACTTTGCTGTCTCTTTATCATGCTGTCCCCCTGCTTTCCCTGAACCTTTGTCCTACCCGCCCCACACCCCCACCCCCTGGCCCCACACTTTTCAAATTATCCCTGCACACAAGAAAGGAGAAATGGAAAATGTAGGCCTGGAAGTGAACTTGGACCCTGGAGGGCTGTATCTGCCAAAGCCAAGGTTGGCTGTGGGCTCCGAACCCCTGTGTCAGAGTTCACGTCAACCCCCCAGCTGGATTTTTACTTTTTTTTTTTTCCTTTTAATGTTAATGCACTTCAGACTCTTAAGCTTCTTATCCATTTCTGAAAATGCTTCCCTTTTACTCCTTTCCCAAAGGGCCAATTTAAATCTTGGTTTTACCATTAGGTATGTTTGGATCTGCACAGCTCTCAGATAAAGTGAACCCGTTCCAGTTAACATTTCTTTTGTTCCCAGATCGCATGCTTATTTTTTTTCCCCCGGTTAAGTCCCCAGACCAAAGTCTGCCGTCCAGATAGCACATCCGAGCTGCCATCCCAGACCAGTGAGCTCACGCACAATGTTTATCTTGGCTCTGCTGTGTGGCCGGCCAGGCCCGAGGGCCAGGCCACCCAACCAGGGCAACGGTCCTGAGCCCCAGCTACATGTGAGGCCAACCAGACCCCAGGGGAGCTTGGCACCTCCCTTGGGACCTTGCTCATTCCTTGCTGACTCCCAGTTGGCCCTCCTTTGTGCCTCGGTGGTCTTTGACGTTGGCCTACATTCTTCCTCTTAACTAGGACAGCTGGCAGAGGTTTCTGAGCAGATGGAGAGGTGGTCTGGGAAGTGGACATGTCCCGGGGCGTGTCTCCGAGCAGATGTCATGACTACCCACAGGGTCTGGCTCCAGGCCTTTGCCCACAGCCTCATTGAACAGTCCATTTTATATTCCCCTTGATACAGACTCAAACACCCAAAGGCCATCCCCGACCCACCAATCTGACTGATGATAGCTGTCTGTTGGATTCCACCTTCCCATCCCAGGTAGAGTCTTCCCTGCCATCCACAGCCCATCCAGAACCCTCCTCTGATGTCACTAAGGAGTCCCCACACCCGATGAGGCCCCTCCGTGCCTTTTTGAGTCAAAACCTCTCCCCATCCTGCAGCAACAGGTCCCAGCCACAGGGGTCCAGCCTCCTCCGCAGCCCAATTTTCTCAGCCAGGCCCCATGGACTCAGGCCTTGGAGGGGTTCCAGGCCCAGGGACCGGGGAGCCCATGGTCAGGGGTTTGAGTAGCTCCTAGGTCCTAAGGGTGGCTGAGGGTGATCACGTTTGGGCTGGGGCTGTAACCCCATTTTGATTGCATTTTGGATTGCGTGGGCTGGTGTGGAATCTAATAGCCACTACCAATGCTTTCCTTTTCTGTGGGAAAACGTGCTGCCTACTTCAGTCCTCTGATCTCCACCCAGACCTCTGGGGTGTGTGGGAGGCAGTACATGCTAAGGCGTGGGTTTAGGTCAGGCCAAGTTCACCCACCCATTATCACCGACCGGTTGCACAGTGCACCAGTTGCCCTGTGGAACCCCGATCCCCTCTCCTGTAAACGGACGACAACAGCCAAATTCCTGAAGCGCTACGAGGCCTGAAACTCATTGCACGAGGTCTCCCACACCTCGTAGAACTCCTTTGTAGTTCTCAAAACACCCTCACCCTTCTCCCAACGACCTGTTTTAAGGGAACGATCCCTTTACTCGTTCCTACAAAAAAACCTTCTGTGGAACTCCTTGGAAGAACAAGGCACTAGACTAGAGGTCTGGGAACCTGAAGCAGAGGCCTGACCCCTGCCAGAGCGCATGGACCACGCCACCCCCAGCTGCTCTGAGCTGTGCACTTCCGATGTGTACAGTGAGTAGCTGGCCTAGAACCACTGGTTGCCAAGCCAGCCCTGACCACGCTGCGGTGCAGGGAGGAAGGAGGGAGGGAGAGCTCTGTGCCCTCCTGGGCCTGCGGAAGTCTCTGTCTCCACCAGGGTCCCCTTATGTTTTCATTTGAACTATAAGGCTAAGAGACCACGCAGCTGATTCCCACCCTGACATCCTGGAATGGAGGTGTTGTAACCCAGTGTGTAACCAACTGGCGCTCCATTCCCCTGGCCGCCCCCCATCCTATGTAGAAGTTGACCCTTGGGAGTGAGAGGAATTTTAAGGGAGAACAGCATCAGGACCCAGCTGAACCGCCCTGGCTGTACAAAGGGCACGCTGACTCTTCGCACAGTGCCATATGGTTGATTACTTCTAATAAAATGAGCCCACATTGAATCGCCAATCTGCGTGTGTCTCCACTGTCCCAGAAAAGACGGTCCCAATTGACTGAAGGCTGCAAGTCTCGGAAACTGCACGGTGGATGCAGTAATTGACTTCAGCTGTCGCTAACCTTGAGCCAAACGGGACCAGCGGACTTGTGGGTGGACGGGCCGTGATGGGGTCAGGGTGGGCGTGGGGTCAGCATGGGCTCTTCTGCAGGGACAGCCGGATGGTCTGTGACAGCTGTGCCTGCCTCTCTTAGTTGCCACCCAGCTCCTTTTATCCCTCCCCCTGCCTGGCTCCCCTCAGAAGAGACTGTGCGGGTGGAGGCAGCCAGCCTGCTTTGTGACTTGTGACACAATGGCTCCACTCGCCATCTTCCTCCTGAGCCAGGTCCAGCCTCTGCCTCGGTCACCCTGAACTCCCGGAGTCTCGAGCTGTATGCCCAGGACAGGAACCACAAGCCACATGGTGAGCCCTTCAAATGTGGCATCTCCAAACTGAGAGGGGCTGCCACGAGAAACGCACACTGGATTCCAAACATTCAGGGGGAAAAAAAAAAGTGAAAGTCGTATTAATAGTTTTTTTTTTTTGCTGGGTATGTGCCGAAATGACAATGTTTTTGATACGCTGGGTTAAATAAAACCTATGACTACAATTAATTTTGCCTGCCTCTTTTTACTTCGCTGCGGCTCCTACACAATGCCTGATGCCGTTTTAATGTGGCTCACATTAATGTTTTGCTGGATGGGGCTGGCCTAGAAAGAATCACATTTTGCCCTGGTCAGGGAACTCAGATGGTTAGAGCATCATCCCTATAGGCCAAGGTTGCAGGTTCAATCCCCGGTCAGGGCACAAACAAGAGTCAACCAATGAATGCTTAAAGAAGCGAAACAACAAACTTGTCTCTCTCTCTCTCCCTGTTTCTCTTCCTCTTTGAAATCAATTCAAACAGAAAAGAACCAGATTTGTAAAGAGGCCCAGCTGATTGGGCAGGTGTTTACTGAGCACATTCTGGGTGCCTGGCACTGTTAGGCAAAGTGGGGGAGTCGGCCTGCCTCACCCACAGACAACCGATCGGAGCCAAGGGTCAGAGGAAGGGACCGCCCGTTGGAAGGGCTTGGGGGAGCTGAGCCCATGGGTACCCCGACATCTTCCTAAGAACGTCCATCCTGAGAATGTGCCCCTGGGATGTTACAATGAAGGGAACCCCATGTGTGCCCGCAAAAGTCGTGGGCGTTTCATAGGAGCATATGGGCCAAGGTGGGGGCATCAAATCTGACTGTAAGTCCTGAGAGATTCCTGGCCACCTTCCTCCTCCACTGAGCACTCTTATGACTCCTGTGTGGTGACCTTCGTGCCCAGACAGCCCTGCGAGAGCGGGACTGTCCGTCTGTCCTCCCCTGAGTCCACTCCTCTATGGACTGAGCCCACCAGTATTCACTGATGGACGGATAGTGTGATAGAGGCGGAGAGGGAGAAGGGAGGGAGGGAGGGAAAAAGAAGTTGTCACAGTCTCACAGGAAAGCTATGGGTCACTTTAGGACTGGTGGAGCCGGGGACCAAGGTTGGGGGTGACCAGTCCTAGCCCTGTTTGCCCTAGGCAGGTGAGGGAACACGCAGGGATGGTGGTCCTCCCTCCCTCCCTCCCTCCCCCCTCCCTCTCAGATACTCAAGACTAATCCTGGAAACAGGGCAGAACTCCTAGAAACATAAAAGCTGGAGATAAACCCCAAAGCTGCCTTTGTTTTCCTTTAATCTGCTTCAGGCTCCCAGCCGGCTCACCCCTAATTGAGTTAGTTTGTTAAACTGTCCTACAATCCCAAGTGGCAGGTGGGACACGGGGCAAAGGGCAGGAGCAGGGTCTGTGAGGACACTGAGCGGAGGTGCTTTCAATGCCGTTTCATTAGTACTGCAGCCGAGGTTTTTCAAACTGTTGACCGTAAACCATTAGGGGATTGGAAAATCAGTTTAGTGGATTTGAACCCATATGTTTTATACGTGGGGGTGGGGTGGGTGGGGAGAATAGAAGGGAAAAACAGCAGAAGGAAATATTGCTTTGTGAAACTTGATTGTGATGTGCATGTGCACATATGTGCGTGTATGCACATGTGTGTGCATGTGTGTACGGTGCTGGGGGGGCCTGAGCTGACCAGTTTGAAAGCGGCTCTCTGATATGTCAGATGCTTCTAGAATTAGAGTCCCTAGTGCATCCACACCAGGAAACATGATAACTTACAAAGAGGGGGTAGCCCTGGCTGCTGGCACAGTGGATAAGGTGCCGGCCTGCGAACCCAAAGGTCGCTGGTTCGATTCCTCAGCCAAGACACATAACCAGGTTGCAAACCAGGCCTCCAGCCAGGTCTGTGACTGGAGGCAGGTGAAAGGCAACCATATTGCAAACCAGGTCTCCAGTCAGTTCTGTAGCTGGAGGCAGATGAAACGCAACCATACATTGATGTCTCTCTCCCTCTCTGCCTCTCTCCCGTCCCCTCTCTCTAAAAATAAAGAAATAAAATCTTAAAAAAAAAAAAAAAAAGGCAACCATTCATTGATGTTTCTCTCCCTCTTTTCCTCTCTCTGAAAAATAGTAACTAAAATCTTTAGAAATAAATAAATAAATAAAGTAAAAAAAAATAAAATAAAACAAAGAGGTGGGTAGCCCCCTGACAAGCAGATGTCCCCAAAAGGGGGGCCAGAACAGGCTTCTGGACGGGGCAGGACAGAGGACTTGATGAGCTGTGTGACAGAAGAGGCAGTGAGAGGTGGGGCGGGGCGGGGTGGGTGTGGACAGAGCAGTGTGCTGTGTGTCTAACCCAAGGGTGAGCCCAGGGAACGGCTGAGTGGGTACTGGGCTCCATGTTGCACAAGTGAGGGACACCGCATATCCGTGAGGGACGTTGCGGGTGTCCCCGCAGTGACATTGGACAGACAGGTCTGGGGGAAATGTCAGAGCACTCTGGAGAAGACCCCCCACGGGCGGCTTTCCCTCGACCCAGACCAGCCCTGCAGGTGACCTTTTTATTTCAATTTTTCAAGAACCCGGCTGCTCACTTGCCATCCCTGAAAGAGCCCATTAGTCAAACACTGTGCATTTGGGAGTCAAATCATCCTATTGATGCTATTTCTGAAACGACTCTTTTTTTTTTTCCCCTTTGGGTTCCCTGTATATATTATCGCCATTAAAGTCAAAGTGGATCAGAAGGCAGGGACATTTAGAGGAACAAAGAGAACAATGCGATCACTCCGGGGCTGAACCAAGCCCTGAGGACCAGGCGATCCGTGCTTCAGGGCCACACTCGGGTGGCCAGGGATTGTTCGAGGCTCCCGGATTCCTTCACACCCCTGCAGAGAACCCTCCAAACCTCCCGGGAAATCGAACTTTTATCTCCACCGGAGGCTTTGAAGTTTAAAAATAAAAGCAGGCACGCGCTTCCCCAAGAGCCTTGCAGATCGGGCTGTTTCTGTACAAATAAACACGATTCCAACAGACGGGCTGTAACCTCTTCCTCGGAGGCTGGCCCGGGTGAAGGGTCATTTACTTGGGGCTCACACACTCACATCAAAGGAGACGTTGTAAAAATCATCTTTCTTATGCAGAAGGAAAACCCCCCATTACTTTCAGGGGGAGGCCCGGGGTGGAACACCCTGATGATGGTGCTGCTCTGGGTGAAGAGAACAACAAAGAACCGACCTATTCTTGAGAAATTATTGGCCCATCATCACTCACAATGGCAGGAAATTATTCACAGAAAAAAAACAAAAACAAGCCCAACACTATTTCTGTCTCCAAGTCCCAGGGGACAAGCCATGGCTAGTGATGACCAGGGGAGCGGTGAGCAGTCCAGGTGTGGAACTTGGTTCATTTTCATCTAAAAGAGAAATGTTTATTCATTGATTTTGGAGAAAGAGGGAGAGCAAGAAAAACATGACTTCGTTGTTCCACCCATTTATGCATTCGTGGGTTGCTCTCTGCTTGTGCCGTGAGCAGGGATTGAACCCGCAACCCAGGAGCAGCAGGATGGCGTGCCAACTAACCCAACTAACTAGCCAGGGCTTGGTTTGTTTTCTGTGCTTTCCTTCTGTGTGGTCAGACAGTCTCAGGGTTTCTTCTTGTAGGTACCTTAGTGAATCCCATCAGGGTGAAGCAGGCTAAGATGAATGAACTTTGGCTCTGTGCTTGGCTCTTGGTCCAGCCCCGCGTTTATCATGCACAGGACTCCAGCAGTGGCTCTTAGGCTCAAGGTCCCTGCCCTTGGGACCCTTCCTGGCCTTTTCCATGCATGGCACTGATGAGGGGGAAACCCAAGGAAGCCCCACCTTCTTGCACTGCGGGGCTACTGAGCGCTGGGAGAGGCTCTTGAACACGGGTTTCCCAGCAGGTGGACCAGGAGCACCGAGCTGCCCCTTTCCACACCCACAGCTCTTTCAAGCCTCTCACAGGAGCAGGATTTCATCTGGAAGTAAAAAGAGGACCAGAGAGGCCACAGCCCGTGCGTGTTCAAGGCAGTGCAGAGTGCGGGAAGGTGGGATCTGGCAGAGTGAGGGTGGGGTGAGGCAGGGCCAGGGCGTGGAGAGGGAGCACGAGAGAGAAGTCGGAGGACTTGGGTCTCCCATCCAGGGGGTCTGCAGGGCACTGCTGCCTGGAGTCACCACAGCTGCCTGGAGGGTCTCTGGGTCTGGACTCAGGGGCAGATGGGGACAACCAGACAGAAAGTATTCTGCTCCCTGAGGACCAGGGTCATGAATAGGGCGAGCAGTACCTGAAAGGGGTCCCCCTCACTGCACAAGCAGAGAACATGGACCTCCAGGTGGACCTGCTGGAGCAGAAGCCCAAGACCCCCAGCGTTGGGTTTTGGTGTCCTGTGCTCCCTGCACAGAGGGGCCTTGTGTTTCAGACTTCTGATGAGTGACCGATACTAGCTCGTTCCATTCTCACGGGGAGGTAGGGACTGGTTCTGCATTCACTTTACCTGGGAGGAAATGGAGCCTGGAGAGGTTGGGTGGCTTGGCCTGGGGACACACAGAGCACTAGAGGGGTGGGTTCTCCAGGGTCCACAGTCCCTCATCACTTCCCAAGTCTGCGGGGACCATATCCTGAACGGCCGATGACAGGCTTCACCTCGCTTGGGTTTCCATGGGCCCAAACTGACCTAAGAGGTGAATCAAAAGATAAGAAGTTTATTCCAGGGATGCTGTCTCTTGATGGGAATGTCACTTGATTGGTTGCTTTACTTACCCATTTTGGGTTTTTTTTGTAAACCTCTGTGTAAGTGCCTTACTGTGCTCATCTGAAGGAGACCCCAGGGCTGGGAGCTGGGCGGCACTGTGCAGTCTGCTGCTTCTCAAAGGAATGAAGCATCACTTCCATGCTGTCTGTCTGTCTGTTATCCTCGAACTCAGCCCCCTTACAGGGCCCAGCCGCAGCTCAGGCCCACATCCAGGGGCTGCCCTGCACCTGCACCAGGTGGTCTGCGGTGTCACCAGACCCTGATGGGGGTCTCAGGCCCAGGGTACACACCCCAACCTTTGGGGAAAGAGACACTGGAAATTCTATGTCCTCGTCATGCTCCAGGAGGACCTGTGCCCAGCCTCCTGTAACCCAGGATAACTGCACATCTATACCTGCACTGGGCTGTCGGTTTCCTCCTTTGCTGAAGGCCCTCAGGTCACCTGGCCAGGATGGACACTATGGCTGATGGACAGCTGTGTTCACCAGGATGTTCTGTAGAGTGGACAGCAGGAGATGGAGTCAGGTCAGCCTGCACTTTTGCCTCTGCTCTGCGCCTACCACCATTCTGTGATTCCTGCCCTCCACCCCCACAGGTAAGAAAACTGAGGCTCCTCAGGATCAAGGAGTGGATGGAAATACAACCGTTTGGAAGCGCAGCTTCCGAGCTCAAGGTGAAGGTTTTTACTGCTGCCATCAGGGTTGCACTGTGGCAAGAGACACCTCCCTGGGAGCTCCTGGCCCAGCCCAGACGCTCTCCCCGTGTTTGCAATGACTTCTCTGACCCCAGCACTTCCTTCCCCCAAAGAGGGGCTTCCCAGGCAGCACCAATGTTTGGATAAGTCAGTGAGTCACAGTAAGATTAGGCGCCTCTCTGATGTGCAGAGAATAGCACATTGTGGTATTGCAGGGGGCACCCCCTGCCTTCAGTGTCGGGGCGGGGGGCACCCCACGGAGTTTCAGTGCTGCTTGCTTGCAAGGGAAGGGCATCTACCGGGGCGATGACACGTGTTCTTGTTCTCATCACCGGTATCTCTGGCCTGGAGAGCCAGCAAGAAAATAATGATTAACTTGGCTTTCGCTGGCTGCTTTGGCAAAGACACCCTAAATTTCCCTTTTGTTCTGCTCCAGCGAATTATATCCGAAGGGAAGATTTCATCAGGACCGATGGATCAAGTCCCATTTCCAGGCGGTCCTAGCCTCCCCTGAAGCCCCACCCACGGCCTCCCAGCGCACCCGTCCCCGGCTGGCTCCGGGCGCCCCTCCTGGCACGGGGGCCTGGGCAACAGCTACAACACACGCTTTGTTTGGAGAGCTGAGAGGCCATTGGCTACAGAAAAGTTCCTCCACTGACCAGGCCCGTCCTTGACATCTGGCATCTCTCCCAGGACCCCGCTTTCCCCCAGCACAACAGAATTTTGAATTAATGAAATTATAGTCCTTTGAAGTCACTTGACAATTCTCCTTTCCCAAGCTCAGATTACAGTTGCCACTCAGTGTGTCTAGCTGGCTCCAAGGCTTTTTATTAATATCCTTGGTGGAGAGCCACATGGGTGTTTTCCCAGAAGAATAGGACCTCTAATAGGACCTGCTGTCCTAGCAGAGGGTGGCAAGCCATTTGCATTTACTGAGAATTTACCCTGGGCCATTCTCTAACATTCACATGAACCCAAAAGGTAAATAATAAGAGCCTTTTTTTTTTTACGTTTTGTTTGTAATGAGGAGACCAGGGTTTTATGTGAAGTTACTCAGCATGTGTCAGAAGCTGGATTGGAACCCATCACCCTCTGATGCTAAAGCTTGTGCCTGTGTCCCTCTAACAACTGACTATTTACAAACACACGAGGACAACATCTTCTGATGGCGGCATCTGCAAATGTCACAATGACACGTGAAACAGGCCTCAAGTACATCAAATCCCCATGTGCGCCTTGCTGCTCAAGGTAGTCCTATGACGGAAGCTGGCGTTTTGATGCACAATGTTTTTTCATCCTAAGCTTTCCTGCTCCTTAAACCAAGATATGCTACACAATCCACCCCACCCTGACTCAAATATTGGGATTGTCACAGTGCCCAGAAGCCAAAGCACATGGAGTTTAAATCTTTCCATACCCCTCCCACTCCTTTCCCCTCCCTGGGACTTTCCTTTTAGAAAGTTGGAAGTAAAATTCTCCCTCCAGTGCTACACTTCCAGTTGGAGTCCACAGTTATCTGGATTATTTCCCATTCAGGGTCTTAAGAATCAGGGTCAATGCTCTGCAAATACACACCCACAGAAAGAAAACAACCCCAAATGTGATCCAGATACTTCTGGATCTATTTACCAATTTTTAAAAATCCAAGGGTCAGAGCAATGTGGTAAGTGACACCATGAGAATCACCAGCAAATCCAGGCTGGTGGTCACTCTACAGGACAGATGACCTGGTTTCTTCTCTAAGGGCTCTTCCAAAGCCAGTGGGAGGGTAGGATGTACAGGCTAAAAAGACTTCAGAGACATCAACCAACCTAAATGGATTTTTTTTTTTTTTTTACTCCCAAGTCAAACAAATGAAATACATAAAAAGAATAATAAGACACTTGGGGAAATGTGCATCCTGACTGGATATACGATGAGAGCAAAGATTTACAGTAATTTTTAAAAGATGTGATGATAATGCTAATGTGGTGGTATAGTTTTAAAAACCATCTTTATCATCGATACGAGGTCTGTCCAGGAAGTATCCAGCTGCAGGCTATGTAAAATAGAGACATTTATTGAAGAAGATACAAGAAACATTGTACATAGGACAATGACACCTCGGTCCCCTTCAAAGTAGGCACATTGGGACCTTACACAGTTCTCCCAGCATCTCTTCAAAACGCTGCAAAATCCTTTGTTGGAGCTGCCATCAGCTGTCTCATTGTATTTTCCTGAATCTCATTGACCGTCTGAAGTCTCTTTCCTTTCAAAGATGATTTTAGTTTTAGGAAAAGCCAGAAGTCACAGGGTGCCAAATCTGGGCTGGAAGGGGGCTGAGCCACCCGGGTCACTTATCTTTGTTAATGGTAGTCCGTACATACATGTTCAACATTCTCATGTGTTCTGCTTATAGCAGGCCTTCTAGTACATGGATCACTTTCAACAGATTTTTGACCATCTTTGAAGCATTTTTATTTATGCTGTACTTATTGCACCGTCCCTGAAAGCCTTCTGAATCATCTAAATAGTTTCCAAGGAGGAATGTTCAAACTTAATGCAAAGTTTGATGCAGTTTCGTTACTATACTTGCTCAGTCATTTTGAATTTGATGGCCACACCACAATACATGAGTTCATTCAATGGTGTACACCACCCCCACTGACTAGTACAGTGAAGTTGCCATTGTCCACGCTGCAAATTCCAATCCACTCTTTTTGGCTGTCAGGTTATATTGATGTGTAAACTGTTCTCATATTAACAATGGCTGGACTTTTTCTGGACAGCCCTTACATATATGAACATTTGCTTCAAAATGAGGTAGGTTTAGCCCTGACCAGTGTGGCCCAGTTGGTGGTAGTGTCCTCCTTATAACCAAAAGGTTGAGGGTTCGATCCCTAGTCCTGGTGTGTACCAGAGGGAACAAATTGATGCTTCTTTCTCACATAGATGTTTCTTTCTCTTTCTTCCTGTCTTCCTCTTCTCTCTCTAAAAAGCAATGACAAAATGTCCTAGGGTGAGGATTAAAAAGAAAAATTAAACAAAATGATGTGGGTTCAAATTAATGTATAGTGTCTGGCCTTATAATTTTTAAGCCAGGTAACGGATATATTGGGTTATTGAACATTATAACTTTGCATATATTTTTATAATAAAAAGTTAGAAAACAAAAAGCAAGGGCAGGCTTCTCTGACTCCATTTCTGATGGGCAACCTGAGAAGAGGGTGGAGAACTTTCACATTGGTTGTGACTGGCCAGGTGGAGCTGACTCTGGCCCAACCTGGAGTTTTTTGGGGTGAAGCAGGGGCTGAAGTGGCTGAAGTGATCAGAGGGAGGAAGAGCTGGTACATTGGGGGGCAAAGAAGACAGTAATGGCTAGGCAGAAATGCCTGGATAGGCAATCTAGAATAAGCATGTTCACAAACTGAGCATCAGTACTTATAAACTACAATTCCTGAATTTTTAGAACTAGCCACAGCAATGTTCATAACCTTCTCCCAGAGGAGTCTGGGCAAAAATCACTGGGTACTGATGCAGAAACCCAGGGATAAAAAAGGTGTTGGATGAGCGAGAGAGAGAGGGCATCATGGGTAGGAAATGGACCCTGGACGTGCCTGGCTCTGAATTGTCCCCTACCAGCAAGCTGATCTGGGTGCAGGGTGTGATGGGGGGCTGCCCAGGGGCTAAGGCCAGCTCTTCGTGATACAGGCTCAAGAACGGAGATTGCCCAAGAGCCCCAGAAAAGTGCTGCCACCAGGCTAAGGAAATGAAAAAAGCCAGCAGGAGCAGAAAGCACTGCTTGTTCAAGTCAGAGGGGTAGGGGGCCTGTATGGGAGAGGCAGTGTGAGTCCCTGTGAGACTTTTCCTTTTGCTGTCCCTGGCCCTTTCCCCTGGAGCTACCTTGCTGGTCCTTAGACTTCCCCAGATTGAGGGGCAGGGAAGGGGTCAGAACCCCAGTAGGGAAGCTGGGGGGTGGGGATCACTTCTCATTATCCATCCAGCAGGCTGGTGACAGCTCCCCACAAGGGCTGCGGGTCCCACCGTCACACTCAGGACCCAGGTTGGCATTCCAGTTTGTTTCTTACTGGCTGGAGCCCTTTAGCCAGTCACTCATTTTTCTCATCTGTAAAATGGGGGGAAATAATGCTAATGGCAAAGTTTAATTTCGTATTGTGAAGATGAAATGAGATAGTGCACGTAAAACATGTGGTAAGTTGTGTAATGTATGGCCAGTGAAGTTTAGGGCCTCTGTGTGGGTTTCCACTTTTCCTAAAACCCCCCTCTCTTGGCTGTGATAATAAGATCACTGCTGATGTTTCTTGGCAGGGATTTGGAAGGCAGAATGATCAGGGGGCTGGAAGGTGGGGGGCGTGGGGTAGAACATGAGCTCCAGAACCAGGCACAGAAGAGGGAGAAACTCCTCTTCTTCCCAGTCTCCAGTTCTTGGATAAGATTTCTAGGACTTCGGATGTGCCCTCTTGCTCAACAATAGTTTCTATTGCTTAAAAAACACAGAAAAAGTTTCTTCTGTAACTAGCCTTCCATCCTCATTAATGTTTATAAAGGAAGACAGCAATACCCACTTGGGAGAGTGGATATAAAATTCAATGAGACAATATATGGGGAATTCTTGGAAAGCTCTCAGTGTGTTGCAAAGTCCTTTCACGGAAAGCAAGTTGAGGAAAACAAATGAAAGGGGCCATTGCTCTCTGCCCTGAAGTGTATTGGATATAACAATAAAGGCTTTATGAAAATTTTAAATGACATACGTGGGATTCAAATGAACTCAAACTAAGCACAGTAACAAGGATAAATTGCAAAACAGAATTTCGCATAGAAAATCAAGTTGTAAAATGATAAACCAAAGATGAAATTGTTTGCTTGAAGTTTAAAACCTTGCACAATACTAATCTCAATGGCTGTATACATATAAGATACATGTTTACGGTCTTAAAAACCACTAAGTGTGGCCCAGAACTTCAGATGATTCATCTTGTTTGCAAAGAGCTGACCACGGACCCCTTTCATTTCTCAATTCCTCTTAATACACCATGAAATGAGCATTCTTCACACACAGCTTGGGAAACACCATTTTAAAAACTTCACCTCTGTTGATGGACTTTAAGGGGATGATGGTCCAATAAGCCAGAGGAGATATTAAAAATAATTGTTTTAAATTTTACTTACTTTTAGAAAGAGGGAAAGGGAGGAGGGAAGAGAGGGAGAGAAACTTCATGACAGAGATACAAGGATTGGTTGGCTCTCACATGCCCCCAGCTGGGGACCTGGCCACAACCTGGGCATGTGCCCTGGCTGGGACTCAAATTGGCAACATTTTGGTTCTCAGCTGATGCTCAATCTACTGGGCCACACCAGCCAGGGGGAGCTATTTTTTAATTAGGAGATCCTTTGCTCTGGCTGAGTGGCTCAGTTGGAGCATTGTCTTATACACCAAAGGATTGCAGGTTCGATTCCCAGTCAGGGCACCTACCCAGGTTTCAGGTTCGGTTCCCAGTTGGGGTGTCTGTGAAAGATAGCTGATCCATGTTTCTTTCTCACATTGATGTTTCTCTCCCTTCCCCTCTCTCTAAAATCAAAAAACATGTCTTCAGGTAGAGATTAAAAATATGTTAAAAAAAAAAAATAGGTGATCTTTCTGGTTAACACATCTTCTACCTGATGGGTAAAGAGAATTTTCTTGTGTACATGTGAGGACAGAATCAAAGGGGCTGGCTAGTTTCTCAACCTTCCCCTAAAGAGGCAGAATTGGCATCAAGGTAGAATCTTGGCACTCCTCAGAGGGGGTGGGGCAGGAGGGGTGCCAACCAGGAACAGTGAGTGGGCACTGTGGCACCAAACTCCCTGGGCTAAGTTCCTAGTTGGTGCTTGGGCAAGTTTCCTATGTCTTTGGCCTCAGCGTCCTCATCTGTCAAACGGGGATGAGAATGGTCACACCTGAATGGGCTCCTGTGAGGCTTTAATGAAGCAATATTAGTTTACCTCGAACAGCCCCTGGAATGTAGAAAGTGTTGGTTCAATAAAATAAATGAAAACAGAGCCCTGCCATATCAGTGGCTGGACTTTTGTCTTGACCAGCAAGCAGTGCAGACTCACACCCCACACTTCCACTACCAGAACACTGGCTTTGTCCTCAGATGCCCACAGAATTCTCACAGGTATCTGCGGCCACGGCCGAGAGCAGCCAAGATCAACTTGGCCTTCGCGCAGGCAGAAACAGGGTTTTCAGTCTCTGACAGGGTATTCTCTTACACCCCACCCCTGAGCTGGCCCGGGAAGTGGGTCAGTTCTATGAATGCCCTTCAGTCTCCCACAAAGCGGGGTGTGCCGGTTGTGCCAAAGTTCAGGCTGTGCCGATGGGAATGAAGTACCCCCCGCTCTCCCTCGCCCCTCCCAGGTGAACTCCAACACTTTCTTGTGTTCTTTGACTGGGTTATCACACCGACGGGGTCGCTGGCTTACGCGGGTCATCGTCGCACAAGGGACGGATCATCGGAAGGTGCTTGTCAGAGCTCTGCTTTCTTGTTTTCTAAAGTTACTGAACGAGGCACATCATTCAGAGTAACTGAGAAAATCCTAGCAATTTTCTTTCCCATTTTTCCCACAGGCTAGGCGAACCCCAGGAGGGACTTGTGCCTTCTTAACTTTCTTTTACCCAAGAGTTAGCTAGATTAAAATCGTCTTAATTTTACTTAAATAACCTGAAATTCTGTACTTTAGGCGGGGTCTGGAGGGATGTTTCTAACCCTGGACAAACCTTATTCTGATGAATATTTGTGGAACAGGAAAGAATCCCAAATTTAGGATCCAAAGTGGATGTGTTCAATGCCTAGTTATCCCTGTAAGTTTTCCCAGCAAGTCCATTGGTTTCTTAACTTCAGTTGCTCATCTGTGAAATAAAAAAATAGTAGAAGGTACACATGTCACAAAGGTATGAGGACTCAGCAAGAGAATGAAAGTCAACAACCTCTGTAAACTATAATGTTATGCAACTAAAAATAGCCATTGTTTATAGATAGTAAGTATTAGAAGTACAGGCAAGACTGGGAGAAATAAAATATTTAACATAATGTTTCAAAGCTCTATCAACATTCTATCACCTTGTGATTTCCAACCCTCTTTTTTAATCTATCAGTATCAGCCTCCTCATGACCCCCATTTGGAATCTTTTCCTTAACGATATAGAATTAACTTTAGTTAATGTAGCCACATCTTTTATAAAGTTTCCTGTGCTGATGTAGAAGACCAGCTACATACTGCCTGATATAACATAATTGCTCCAGTTTCCGTGTTTTGCTGATTTGTAAAAAATTTTTTACTCTTTAAAAAAAAAAGATTATATTCACTATTCTTAGAGAGAGGGGAAGGGAGAGAGGCAAAGAGGATGAGAGATATCAATGTATGGTTGCCCCTCATCTGCCTCCAGACACAGACCTGGCTGGAGACCTGGCTTGCAACCTGGTTATGTGCCTTGACCGGGGATCGAACCAGCAACCTTTGGGTTCACAGGCTAAGATATTATTTTAAATCGCATTGTTTCATATTCAAAATGTTTCAAAGAAAATATTTTTGCAAGAAATGGAACAACATTCTTTGATTTCCTTCAGATTGCATATTTACTAGTGAGCGAGTTGAACCATCAGCTAGAGTTTATTTTGGTTAGCGATTCAACTTTGGAACAAAAGCGCTCTACTGTTCCTTTCTTGAGTGTTGACGTCAGAGGTCAGCCAGCTGCAGGCCAGATCCTCTCACCACCTGTGTTTGCATGGCCCATCCCGCTCACGTGAGACCCAGGAAGAGCCAGTGTCCTCCCAGGGACCTAAGTGATGGGACAACGGCCAATCGTCAGAAGGTCTAAAGGGATTGTACGAAGCCAAAACTGATGCAGGGAACTTGAAAACACACCAACATCTGCTTTTGGGTTTCAAGACCTTGCTCACGCAGATCCACTAGACAGAAGTAGCTGAATCATGCAGAAATGCAGGCACAGAGAAGGGCCTCCTGAACTTGTCCTTCAAACTCACTTCCTGCCCTCGGCCACTGTGAGAGTCTGAGAGTGTCAGCATTCCTAATTCAACCCAGAAGGAAGGATGGGACCTCCACTTTCCCAGGGTGGCTGGGTGAGAACACAGGACATCCCAGGGCATCCAACAGTCCAGTCACGGAGTATATTCTTGTCTTGAAAGTGCTTCATTTGTGGGACAAGAAGCCATTGTGGTCTGTGTCCTGAATAAGCAGAGGCCAAAGTGAAGGCTACCATTGTCCCCCAGGCCTTCCTTCTCCCTGAGCATGCACAGGGACCTCAGGGCTTTTCTAATGCAACACTTAACTCAACACTTTGGGAAGAAAAAGACAACAATGCATTACTCTGATAGCACCAGAGCTTTCTTTGCATGTTTATACGATACTGTTTTAGGGCCTGCAAAACCTTGGTGCAAAAAATCTTCCTCAGGCTCATGCCTGAGATTTCCCTAGAAGCTGTGGCTGCAGTCTCCCCCCATGTCCCCAGCATGCTATGGACAAGCACAGAGCCTTGGGGACAGGGGTATCACCAGACAATCTGCTGACACGCAGGCTGTGAGGGCTGGAGCAGTATCCATCAGCTCCAAGGGCGGGCTCACTTCTGGTGGATGATACATGCTCAGTGATCCATGAGTATGGCTTCTGCCTGAGTGCAGATAAAGCCCCACTTGGAAGGCCCAAGAAAAGAGAGGGCAACTGACATGGTGGTGTTGCTACAGAGTGGAAGAAAGCCCAAATCCCTCACTTTACGGGTTGGACATGGGGGTGGGGTGAGGCTCAGAGGGCTAGCCTTTGTCCTTTGGGTGCCAAGAAAACAGGAAGGCCTTTACCCTTGGCTTAGCGACACAAAGGCTTTGCAGTGCTGTGCAAAATTCTGTCAATAGTCAGCACGGTTTACTGTACCCGTTACGACAAAGGGGGTTTGAAAAATAAGGCGGTAGCCATTAGTCGGGCTCCCTCTCTTTCTTTCCTGGAAACAGGGAAGAACTCACCTGGCCTGGCGGGGTCAGGGAGTGGGGAAGGTGACACGCAGCTCACGCAGAGACAGGAAAATACAAGATAGAGGTGTAAGAGTCTGGGAGTGTGTGCAAGATACGCCCCTAATTGAACACCAGCTGCCAGGGAACTTGGCATTTGCAACCGGAATGCTAAGCCGTGAACTGTTGGGTTTCTGCAAGATGGTACCTTGAACTTGTCTACGTTATAAACTGGCCCGATCTGGCGGGACTGTATATTTTGGGTGTTTTCAAAGGGAGTGGGATTTACTGGTGCAATTGCACCTTTCATGTAAATTTGTATAACCTCCAAATAAACAAAATGCCTTTCTTTTTCACCAAACTCTGTTATGAAGAGTTTTCCCTTTTTTTTTTTTTTTTTGGGTAATGGGCAAAAAGGGCCCATTGAAACTGACCCCCAGGGTCCTGCTACAATGTTGGGCGACTGTGTCTTTACTGGAGGAGGAGAGCCCCTGGAGGGTGACTCCAACCGGGCGTTTGTCCTGAATAATAACAGTGGCTGTAGCCAGAGCGGCACCTCCAGTGTGGCCTGGGGCCCTGGGGCCACAGGGGGGTCAATGAATATTTGTTGACTGACAGACTCCACTGCTTGTCTTCAGCATTTATTACAGAAACCCACAGAGGGGAGCCCCAAACGTGGCCCCATTGGAAAACATGGGACAATAAACAGAGATGGATGGCCTGTTCCCCGAGTGACACTGAGTTCCATTTGGTCATCATCCTCTTACCAGCTGTGCCTTCCTTGAAGTTGCGGGGCAGGGTAAGTGGTCTCCACCAGGCCCCAGGCACCGGGGACTGTCATCTCCTCCATTTCTCCCTCCCTCCCCCAACCAAGGCTAGAAGGACAAAAGAAATCCCCACGTGGGTGTCCGACTATTGGCCTCCAGTTTCACCCTGGCCTGGCAGGGGGCCCAGCTCTTTTGCCGAGTCGGCAGATATGTTTCTCATGAGACCCCATCGTGCCAAAGCCTTTGCTTCAAGGCGACCCACACCAGGAGGATGAGGGGGAGCAGACCCACCTGCTTCTGCTGTAACTCTACATATAAAAACGTAGAAAGTCACAGGCTGAAACACGGAGCCAGGCCAAGAGTGTTAGTTGCTGAACTGGCCTACTTAAAATCGCCTCCATGGAAATCGTCATGGCCCGGATTGTGCTCCCCCCAAATTCATACGTCAAAATCCTACAATGGGGATCAATAGCCTAGTATAGGTACGTAGCCGCCGTGGGAGGGGTAAATAAAAAACACATATAACATCGTGTTTATTCAGGCCAGATTTTGCCACCAAATGAGTTTGTGCTAGGTGGGTGAACAGATGCTTGGCTTGGGGCACTTTAGAAATATTCATAAGGTATTATAGACTTTAGAAATATTCATAAGGTATTATAGACTTTATCTGGTACCCCAGCCCCCCCACCTCTGCGCTTCAATTTTGCAAAGGAAGAAATGATGATCCTGGAGGTTAATCCAACCAAAAGATTGCTCATCAATGCATGGATTGATTTATAACCCAAAAGGGGAACCGTGGCCGAAAACAGTGGCCTCACAGGGTGATGTGATCAGAAATTCCTCACTGGGCAGGTCATGATGAGCAGTCCCGCCCCCAGCATATAACTTTTTAGTGAAAGGTTTATCCTTGCCTTAAGCAAGCCCTTTCCGTGCATCTAGGTGAACCCACTTTGAAATAAATGCTAATCTTGTTAACTACCCTGTTACCCAATCCCCACTTAGCTTTCTCCCACCCTCCCGGGTCATCTTTCTTAGGTTCCCGCCTTGTTTTCAAATACATAGAGAAGCTACACAACTGTTAAAAACAAAAAGACTCAAAGGTGAACCTGCTTCTGGCAGACCAGCTGGGCTCATAACTTCTATGTTCTCACTCGAGGAGGTCTGTGTCCGTCTCACTAAGCTCCAAGGGCCACCCAGTGAGGTTTGCTCTTCCCCAGCTCTTGACAGGGTGTCACCTTCCCTATCTACCCATCCCTCACACCCCCGCTTCTTGTTCCCTCTGAGCATTTTGCAAACATCACCTCCCCCACCTCCCCAGCTCACTTCCCTGACCCTTTCCACTCCCCATCATTTCAGAATTGGAAATGATCTTAGAGATGCAAGCCAGGCTATTTCATGCGAGGCTGGACTCCCTCCCTCCCCCAACCAACCAGAGGGAACCGAGGGACCATCACAGAGCTTGGGGGATCCCCCCAAATGTACCGACAGCAGTACCAAGCTGGACAACCCCTGGGGTGTGTGAGCCCTGCAGCTGAGAAGAGCCAGTTCCGCCAGGTGACAAAAGTGGCTCATGATCCGATGCCAGCTAGTGATTATTCATCTCCCCGCACAGTCAGGGACGGAGGCCCCCAAAGGGCAGGACCAGCTCCAGGCCGCAGTTCCCACACCAGCCCGTGGGCAGGCAGCAGCCCTGAACTTGGAGTGTCATGCAACCATATCTGGCATGGCATGTCACTCTTCCATATGTTATTCGGAAGAGTAAGACGTATTGTTTGAAATGCTGCCCAGTTGCTTTTCGGGAGCGTGAAGCTTACGCTCGGGAATTCTTAGAAGGGTTGGTTTACGTAACATAAACCACAAGCTCCCCTGCTCATCCTGCGTTTCAAACCTTCGGAACAGCGCCGTGACTTCTGACTTAACCGTACATGAATAAATCCCCACATACGTTATGCAAGAGATTTTTATTTCTCTGCCTTAGAAACTGCCAATTGGAGCTTGTCCAAAGTTTCCATCTTTAAAAAAAAAAAAAAATGCCTTTCGACTAAATTCCCAAATGTAAGAGTTCAATCCAAAAATGATAAGTTGTCAGGAGCTTGTGATCCTGTGGGTGTACTGAATTGTAGTGAGAAATAAAATGTTCGTAATAGGGAAATATATATACCTGAAAGTAGTACGTAGTTTTTAAAAAATCCTCACCTGCGGACATTTTTTTCATTACTTTTATAGAGAGAAGTGTGGGGGTGGGGGAGAGGTGACAGACAGAGAAATAGACGGATGTTGACTTGATTGCCTTCCGTACTCACCCTGACTGGGGATTGAACCCGCAACCTGGAAATGTGCTTTGACCGGGAATCAAACCCATGATCTTTCAGTCGACAGATTGTTTCAACCAACTGAGTCACACCAGCCAGGGCAAAGTAGTATGTAATGTTAAGTTTCTCTCTCTCTCTGTCTCACACACACAAAAAACAAACAAACAAAAAAAAACCTTAGAGTTTTCTGAAAACCACCCCTGTTTCTTCCTTTGCTTTCTTGAGTCCATTAGGAGGGTCTCTTTTATCTGTTTGAGGACAGCTGCCGGGGCTCCGAAGTTGGGAGTGCTGGTCAGCTAGTGTCTGAATGCAGGATAGGGGCTATAAACTGAACTGCAATAGTCGTTCTGCTCTTTCTCTTGATAACAGAGTCTCCCTGAGCGTTAGCAGGGCTCAGAGCTACCCATATAGAGATTAGATTTCACAGCCCTACCTTGCAATGAGGTCTGGCCACTTGATGACGTTTGTGCAAAGGGAATGTGGCCCTAGAGAAGATGTATTTTATGCAGCGGTAACTTTGAAGATACGTCCTTAAAAGAACATGCTTGTGTCCCCTGCCCTCACTTCATGGGACTGAGGACACCACCTTAGGTTCTCACCCTGGATAACAATCCGAAGCAGTGTTACCCACGCTGTGTGTGGGAGGTGGAGTTCAGGCCACGTTTGTTACAGCAGCATGGCTTTCTGTGCTAGCTAAGTAAGGAATTCCGTGTGGGCACGGCAGGAAACAGCAAATAAGTCTCCCACTTCCCCCACACTCATCGATTGTACTTCCTGACCCATTTTCGGCTTGTCCTAGCAAAGTCCTATCCAAGGAGAAGCGCACCGTTCTCATTGTAAAAATGCCACGGAAAGATCATGGGAGGAACTACTCTGCGGAATGGAACTGGGCTGGAAAGAAGGGCAGGGAGTTCTGGTCTTGAGCAGAGGCCAGGATGTTAAGTCAGCTTCGTGTTCACTCATAAGATCTTGGAAAATGAGCCCTTGCAGCCAAGGACCCGAGAAGGCTCTTGATGTTGTGCTTACTGATAAGGAAAATCTCAGCCAATGAGAGTCCTGCTGCAGAGCGTGGGGATGGCTAACAGGCTCGCTGCTCTCACATCTGGTTCAAATAATTGTATCTTGTAGTCATCGCCATCAGCCCTTCTCCCGGAGGGCTTTGCTCTGGGGAGCCTAAGCAGATGTGAACTCCGGACCAGGCTGGGGCGCACAGAAGGGACAGTACTTTTCAATCACTTATTCATTCATTCATCAACAGCGTTTATAAAAGGCCTACTGTGTGCCAGGCGCTCTGCTTGATGACACAGTCAGGGACCCTGCTGTCGTGGCAGCCACATTTCAGTCGTGAAAGACAGAAAGCGGACAAGTAAGTACCCAATAGGCAACCTCATTTTAGACAGCGACAAGGGCTATGACTACATTACAACGAGGAACGTGAATGAATTGAGGACTACTTCAGGAAGAGTGGGCGGTCTCTCTGAGGGGCTGACATGCAAACTGGGCCCAGAATCACCAGCCCTGTCATCTCTCTGGGTGGCCCTGGGGTCTTCCCAGCATGGCAGCCTCAAGGAAGTCATTTTTCTTACATGCAATTCAGAGCTCCAGGATTGGGGGCCCAGAGAACAAGGTGGAAGCCCCCAGGCCTCCCGACACCTGGCCTCAGAAGTCTCTCGCTTCCACCGTAGTCCATTAGGCAAAACGTTGAAGCCTGCCCACACTCAGAGAGGGGGCCTAGCCCCCCACCTTTCAATAGGACGAGCACCAGAAATGTTACAGCCATATTTCAGAACCCCTACAATCTCCTTTTGTGCTGGGAGCAGTAGATTATTACATTGTGTGTAGTAAGATTAGAAAATAAGATTTGTGACAATGTGTTGGATTTTTTCCTTTGTAGTTAATACCTGTGGAAAACAAAGATATTAGAGCAAATAATTTGGAGCACAGAATGTTGCTGTATTATAACCAATGAAAAACCACTGTTACAGTCCATGGGCTAGGATCAAGTAACAATTTGCTGTGATTGGGGTGTGTGTATGCGTGTGTGTGTGTGTGTGTGTGAGTGTGTGTGCATGCATGTCTGAGTGATTTCAACCTTGCCGGTAGACATAGATTAATATTGAATAAGATTTGCATATGAACATTGCTAGTATGAAGAATAAAGAAATGACCATACATTGATGTTTCTCTTCCTTTCTTCCTCCCTCCCTGCCCTTCTCTCGAAAAATAATGAATAAAATCTTTTTTAAAAAATGACTTAAATAAGAATAGAGAAATGATCACAAGGCAGAGGGGTGTTAATATAGATGTTTTTCTGGAGCTTCCTTTTCAGTCAGGTTTTAAAGGTTGCAAGAAAAGTACTTACTGCAAATGAATGCTGCTAATTATACGCGAGCCAACTCTTTTCATTAAAGCAAGCCCAGCAGGACTTACACTAGGAAATGCTTAGTGCGAATTAATAGAGTTATTATGTGCTTGAGATTAAAATAGAAAGAGAGGTCTCTGGACTTCTAGAAGAGAAATCAGTGAAGTGGCAGTGTGAGAACCAGGGAGAAAGTGGGATTTTGTCTGCTGATTCTCTTGGTGGGCGCCTGGTCCTCTGTCTAATCCAGTTTCTGGTGAAAAGCACAGTGTAATTTCCAAGTGTGTGATGAGAGAAAGAATAGGTTTTCTTTTGTAGGAAGATATAGTGCATGTGTGCTTATGGTAGAAGAGAAATCTGGATTCCTTTGAACTCTTCCAATTACTGTTTTAAAAGCAATAAAATTTATTGAGGTATAATTCATGTACCATAAAACCTAGGTACAATTCAGTGGCTGCTGGTATATTCCCAAAAGTTGTATAATCATCAGCACAATCTAATTTTAGAGCATTTTACCACCCCTCCCCCAAAGAAATTTCTATACTCATGAGTATTTCTCTCCTCTCCTCAATCCCAAGTAACCAGTAATCTACTTCTGCCTATCTTGATTCTCCTATTCTGGACTTTCACATAAATGAACATAAAGTGATTTGCTGGGTCTGGTTTCTTTCACTTAACGTAGTGTTTTTAAGTTTCATCTGTATTATGATGAACAGATATTGGATTTTTGTTAAATACTTTTCTACATCTATTGAGATGATTATAAATCAAAGGTTTCTTTTGTTATTTATTAATGTAACGCATCACATTGTTTTATTTTCAGATGTTAAACCTACCTTCCCTTCTCAAATGAAGTCCTTTATATATGTTGCTGAATTCAATTTATTAGTAGTTTGTTAAGGACTGTTGTGTCTACATTTGTAAAGAATGAAAACTGTTGTTTTCTTGTCATATATTTGTCTGATTTTGGTATCAAGATGATGCTGACTTTACAGAATGATCTGGGATGTATTCCCGCCTGTCTTATCTTAGGAAGTTTATGAAGGATTGCTATAAATTCTTCCTTATTTGTTATTTTTATTGATTTTAGAGCAGGGGGAAGGAGGAAAAGAGAGAAATAAAATATTGATTTGTTGTTCCACTTATTTATGCATTCATTGGTTGCTTCTTGTTATGTGCCCTGACCAGGGATCAAATCTGTAACCTTGACATATCAGAATGACACTCTAACCAATTGAGCTATTCAGCCAGGCCTAATTCTCTTTACATATTTGATTGAACTCACCAGTTGAAGCCATCTGGGCATAAATTTTTATTTTTTATTTTAGTAATGTGAGTCTTTTTGCTTTTTCTCTTAGTCACTGTGGCTAAAGTTTGATGAATATTTTTTTAAAAAAGATTTTATTCATTATTTTTAGAGAGAGGGGAAGGGAGAGAGGCAGAGAGGGAGAGAGACATCAATGTATGGTTGCCTTTCACCTGCTTCCACCTATGGACCTGGCTGGAGACCTGGCTTGCAACCTGGTTATGTGCCTTGGCTGGAGAATTGAACCAGCAACCTCTGGGTTTGCAGGCCAGCACCTTATCCACTGTGCCACCAGCCAGGGCTAGTTTGGTGAATTTTATTCTCAAAGAACCAAGTTTTGTTTTTTTTGGTATTCTCTTTTGCTTTTTATTTTTTATTTAATTTATTTCCATTCTAAGGTTTATTATTTCCTTCTTCTACTCTCTCTGGGTTGAGTTTATTCTTTTACTAGTTTCTTAAGTTAGAAAGTTAAGTTATTGATTTGAGATCTTCTCTTTTACTATGGTGTTGGCCACTATAAAATGTAGTCTACACTCTGCTTTAGTTGTTATCATAAGTCTCTGTATTTTGTCATTTCATTTTTATTCATCTCAAAATATTTTTCATTGTTTTGGTGACTTTTCTCTTTGACCCATTGGTTATGCAGGAGTGTTTTGTTTATTGCACATATCTGCGAATTCGCCATATTTTCTTCTGTTACTGGCTTCTACTTTAGTTCTATTGTGTTTGGAGATAATACTTCATAAAACTTTGATTCTTTTAACTTATTGAGCCTTATATTGTGGCCCAGCATATGATCTGTTCTTCATGTGATTGAGAATATTCGTGTTCTATAGATGCCCGTTAGGCCTCTTTAGCTTATTCTATTATTTCAGCTTTTCATTTTTTGGTTGGTCTTCTACGCAGTTATTCTATTATTAAAAAATGGGATATCAAAGTCTCCATTTATCCTTTTTTAATTACTGTGTCTCTTCAATACTGCTAGTTTTGGCTTCATGTATTTTGGAGCTCTGTTATTAGGTGCAGATCTATATTGTATAAATAATCATTTTGTTTCTGATGATGAGTGGACTTTGTTCTCATGATAAGGTATTCTTTATTGTCTCGAGTAATAATTTTTATCTTGACGTCTATTTTGTCTGCAGTTAGTATAGCCGCTCCAGCTCTCTTTTGATTACTACTTGCCTAGTATGTTTGTAGTATATTTGTTCCATCCTTTACTTTCAATCTAGATGTGCCTTTCAACCTCAAGTGCGTGTCTTGTAGAGAGCATATAGTTGTATCATTTTTAATCCATTGTCAAGTTCAGTCTTTTACTTTATTTTTTAAATTTTCACCTGATGATATATTTATTGATGAGAGAGAGAGAGAGAGAGAGAGAGAGAGAGAGAGAGAGAGAGAGAGAGAAACATCAATGTGAGAGAAACATTGATTGATTGTAGCCTCCCATAGGTACCCTGACCAGGGATCAAACCCACGTCTTTTGGTGCATGAGCCGATGCTCCCACCAATGGAGCCATCTAACCAGGGCTCAACCTTTGATTGAAAAAAAAAAAAAACATTTAAATTCTAGTTACAGTTTGTAATGGTTGATAAGGCAAGGTTTACATGTTATCTGTTTTTTGTATTTTATGTGTTCACTCCTCTATGATTCCATTGCTAATTTTTTAGGTGTTATTTTAATTCCTGTGTACATTCTTTCAGTAGAGGTTTTTGAGTTATTCAATATGGTTCTGGGGGTTACATTTGTCAGCTTGGTTTAATATAGTCTAATTGGGATTGACACTCACTTACTTTCATTAGTACACATAAACTCAGACCCAGCCCTCTCCTCTCCTTTAGTGTCTCTTATTGTTACAGGACTTCCGTCTTTGCATACTATAAATCCGTCAACGTATAAATCCAGCGATATAATTATCGCTCCAGGCAGTTGTCTTTTCAATTAAATAGGAGAAGGAAAAAAATACAAAAGGCACTGATGCTGTCTTTTATAAGTACCTTTCTTGTTATCTTCACCTGGGGTCTGTATTCGTCACCAGGGTGGTGGGGGTGAGCGTGGGGGTGGGGAGCAGAGGTCTCCCGTGTCCCCAAGCAGCGACTGAGGAATCAGGAAACCGGTTCTAGCCTTGCCTTATGCCATTATTCTGGGAAAGTTGCCTCACTTTTCTTGGCTCTTCCTCATGGCAAAATGAAACATGACTTCTATAATCTTTAGCAGCTCCGGAGTTCTGAGAATTTATGATCTTTAATGTCCTCGTGGCCACAGTGCCTGCGAAGGGCTCCCACCCCCAACCTCTTGCCAGCCCTGCCCAGGCCACGCCTCTGGAAAACGGCCTCCTCTCTGGTTTCCAGCGGCACAGCAATTGTGGACTTCCTGCCCTGTGGCCCATAAACCCAGTGTCGGAGCCAAAGGTGGAAGAAGGCCAAGGCTGGCTGCAAGGAAGCAGCGGTGGACGGGCTCACCGACTCCAACTCCCCTGGCGTCTGCAGGCTGGAGTGCAGGAAGCCCGCGCCTGTCTCCACCAAGGCGGGCCTACGACGCTGTGTGAGGCCCCCTCATGTCATTACCACCTTTGCCTCATGTTTGTGGGATGCTTGGGCCCCCAGGGGGAGTGTAATGTGCAAAGGACACCAGCCGGTCCCCTTCCCCTGCTTCCGCCCCACCCCCAGCCCTGCGCCGACATCAAAGCGCTGGGCTCGCAGCACGGCCCTCCGAGGATGTCCTGTGAGCATCCGGAGACCAGTTCACATTTTACAACTCTGATCGGGTGCTTGTGCAACAGCAGCGAGTTGATTAGAAACATACACGCTGGCAGGAGGCAGAAAGCACCGAAGACTTTGCTTACTTGGCAATTGCACTGTAAGCCTGCAGGGTCGCCACCAAGGGCAGAGCAACCAGGAGTCTCCATGGCAACTTCCCAAAGAGATGGCTGGACTTGTCAGGCCTTTGCAGGCCCTCAGATGCCTGATGGAGGCTCCCTGGGTCTTGGCATTCGCTTCTTTATCCGGGGATGTGCCTGCCTGGCACTGAGCATGTCAGTCTGGAGGCCAGGAAGGAGGCATGAGTAGAGATCCTGGTGGGAGACCCCAGCAGGTGGCCTGGGGTCAGGCACCCAGATGGGAGGAGGAAGGGCACAGGCTGTCACCATTGCAAGCACCAGGAGCAAAATGGGACAGACCTGGGCCTGGCTCACTGAGAGGTCTGGTCAGGGCTGGTGAAGAATTCTCACCAAAACTGCTCACCTGAGCCACTGACTCACCACCTTGGATGCTGACAGGCACCTTTAGCTTACCCTGTCTGGACACCACAGGAGCTTTCTGCCCTGTCACCCCAAGCTCTTGTCATTCCATCTCAGCGGAAGGGCGTTCCCAAGAGCCTGGTCCCTCACACTCTTCTCGCAAGTTTTATAAGAAAGCAAAAACATAATTATTATTTAAAAATGTCATTACAGTAGATTCATGCCATCAAGAAAAATAGAGAGAGGTGGCTAGTAATAACTAGTTGCATTAGAAATGTCCTGAAAATAGAGGCAACCATGTAGAAATGATCCATCAGCACCCAGCTCAGGGGGTCCTGTCTCTGAAAACCCTTAGCCAGGCTGGCCAGTGAGGCCGTCCCTCCATTGCTCCCACAGCTGGAGCCAGGTTGGCAGGAGCCCGGAGTGGAAACAGTTAACTCCTACCAGTCTCCACAAGCCGGGGTGGGGGTGGGGGTCTGCATGAGGCATATCTGACATGCATATTTTTTACGTAAGAAATTGCCATTTTGTTCCATTTACATGGTGCTCAGCGAGCACCATGCAGGGCACGACACGAAAGTGTCCATGTCCTTCCTGAGTAGCCAATGTCCTTGTTGCAAAACAGGCAGCCAGGTCCAGGTCATTTAATCTGCCCCCAATCTCACAACTGCCCTGAATTGGCTGCTTCACACTCTCTTCCTGGGTAACCTGAGGGTATAGCCCTTCGCCAGACCAGGTGATCACAGTTCTAGGCTAGCAGAATTCACTTAGGGAGACTGAATGCAGTCCAGTGTTCAGCCACTGTGAGGCGTCACGTGGGCCTCCAGGAGCTGTGTGTGAAGTGCATGTACCCATGCGTATCTGTGGTGGGACGTGGGCCCAGCATTTTTGCAAAGGGGCAATTGCGTAGGAAGCTCTCTGATTTCACTGTCTCTGTTCTCTCCTCTGGGAAATGGCCATGTGACTCCAGACCGGCTGATCTCTGAGAGTCACGTGGGTAGAGCCTACTCTGTCTCAGCCACGAGGGGTAGATTCATGTGAAGATCATTTCCCCGGGATGAGTGTTTCTTTCTGGGCCATGGCTCAGGGTAAAGGGACACGTCCAATGGGCTGCTCCTGAGGGAGTTCCTGGGGGTCTCATCTCTACTGCTTAATTAAAGAATGACAGGCCAGCAGGTCTGCGGGGGACATGTGGACCTTGGGTAATAATGGCACTGTACTCAATAAGTTTCTGGAAGGACCTGCAAGCTTGGTGCCCATGAAGCCTCCATCTTCAAGTTAAGCAGGTCACCATTTAGCCTTTTCTCCGGAAGTGTGATTCCCAGGCTGCTTACCAATACGGGGTGAAGACTCAACTTGTTGGCCTGAGACACACAGCCCAGCTCAGCCAGGAAGGCCATTCCGATCGTCTTCCCGGATGGACTCAAGGGTTCTGAACCACCATCTTCTGAGCTGTAGGGGCCAGTGAGACCGGGTTTCTTGCCCCTGAAGTTCCATCGAGGTACTTAGGTGAGAAACACAGATCATATTCAGCATTTTCCTGCCTCCTTCAAGGGTTCCATCTATGAATGGACAGTAATCACTCCCCTTCCCTTTCCCATAAATATCCATTATCTGTGTCCCTGATCGAAACATCCATTTGGGCTTCTTCCCAAATCAATGCTTCCTGAAAAGCTATTCTCACTGATCTCGAATACTCGTAAATGCGATTGCATCTCACTTTGTAAGGGCTTTTATTGTTAGGTTACCAGTGCCCAGTAAATATGGGTACACTATAAACTGAGTGTGGAGCGCCCCAGAGAAGTTGCATTTGAACCTAAGTCCGCATGTCCTCTGTTCCTCCAGGCTCATGCACAGAAGCCTGTCCCGTCCTTGGTAGGACCCAAGGCCACCACACTTTCTCCTTCCCCTTCTCCCCGCAGACCCTCAGCTCCTGTCCTCACTGGGGCACTCAGAGCCTGTCACTCCCAGAGGAGCCTGGTTCACTTCTAACCAGTGGTAACTGCCCAGCCTCCTTGTACCTTGAGCCCCTGATGCCCCCCAAGCTTCTGTACCCCCCTCCACCTGTTGCTTCCATATCCTTGAGGTCAGTGAGATATTGCAGAGTCGGGTTTGCCCATCCTGAGGACCTGAAATCTGTAGGGTGGCTCCCTGCCATCTCCCCAGCCACCTCCTTCATCATGAGGCCAGCTTTGGGTCTGCTTCACGTGTGGGGCAGATCTGTCCGCATCAGAACCCTGGCTACCACATATATTTTAAAACAGCAGAAGTGGGGGTGGGAAATGGTTTTGATTTGGATTGAAAATGGATGACATCATACTTATTATTTTTATCAGCAGTGTTCGGTTGTTTCGATAACTTTTTGCATATGTTAACCTTAAAATGAATCCTAGAGCTAGAATAAACATCACCTAGTGCATGCTTCCTGACACATGGGAGTGCCACCCACCCTGGATTCAGGTGTGGATACTTGGCATAGAAAGATCATCTCTCAGAAGTGTGTGCTGTCAGCCTGGGCAGCCAAAATGCACTTCCTGATGTGCCATGTCCAAGGCTGATGCCTTTCAGGCTAAAAACTCACCTGCAAAATCCACATTTGAGACCCTACATGCATCTTCAACAAGGCAAGTCTCCGCATAAAAGCCAGAGCAGGGCGAGGCCCTGAAGAGGTGTTTGGAAAAGCATGAATGAACAGCGAACGAAGCAGTTATTTACTGCATCTCATAAGACAAATATATATTCGTTCATTTATGCAATTACTGAATGTCCAGCGGGTGACCAGGATGGTAACACATTGTTCTTTCCTGATGTGGCTGGCAGAGAACTAGTGAAACCAGAGGTAGGATTGATCCGTGTACAATACTGATTATATGGGGAATGTTGCAGGTTTAGGGTGTGTTGTGTGGGAAGCAAACAAGGGGGGAAAGGGGAGGCAGTAGGAAAAGGGAGGTACGAGGCAGGAGGCAGGAAGGCAGGTGCCCCTTACCAGGTCCTCAGTGCAGACCTATCCTCAATGGGTAGCGGTTTGCAGGAAATTGAGAGTGGTAGCCCGATCACCGTCTATTTCTGGCCACTAGCATTTGACCCCATGGCTGCAATAGGGCCTCAGGAGGGAAGTAAAAGCAGGGAACTCGGGATGTGACCACAGAACCTGGCCAAGCGTGGTGGCTGCAGAAAGTGAGGACTGCTTTCGAAGCACTAGTGGTCTCCAGGCCTGCAGGAAAGAGGAGTCTCTGAGGATAATGGCTCAGCCCCTTGTTGGAGCTCTGTGCCCCTCAGATGTCTGGAAGCTGGCAGAAGGGAGGAGAGACCAGGCCCGAGGGAGGACAGGAAATGGGAGAACTAGCCAAGGGCCAAGGCAAGATGGCCGTGTCTTTTCATTAGGTAAGAGTCCCAGATTTTAGTTCCGTGTGTTCTAAGATGTCTGCTCCCTGACATCTTGGGCCCTCCACCAGCCTCTTTCCCTCATTCTCTGGCCTGCACTCAGGTTCTTTCCATTCAGCGACAGTCATGCGTCAGCTGGCTATGGCTGTTGGCATTTGTACGGCATCCTTCCTCCTTCAAAGGGACGAGGGACTCACTCTTCTGGAGGGTCTTGCATGATCTCAATTAATTACAACAACAAAGCATAAGGCCTTCCCATTGTGCAGGTGAGAATACTGAGGCTCTGAAAGGTAGAGTGGCTTGCCCAAAGTCACACAGGTGCAGAGGGAGTGCGGAGACCCAAAGGCAATACCTTTCCAGGGTAGGTGCGCTCTCTCTCTCAGGTCTGACCAGCTCCTTGTCCTCATGCCCTGTGAAGAGGGGCTCCCTCCCCTCTGTTCTCACCCTGCCCTGGGCATGAGGTTCCCTGGGCTTGTCTCCAGGGTCGAGATCCCCAGGGATTTTAAATAAGAGGGTGTGTTAGGTGGGAATTAGAACACAAATATAAGGAAGACAATGAGGTCATCATGAGGCACAGAGCCCAAAGAATAATGAACCTGGAGCCAAGGTGAGCTGGTTTCATGTGATAAAAATGAAAATAAAAACAAACACAAACCTCAGACAAAGCTGGGGGCAGAGGTCACTTGGAGACCTCACATTACATTATAAATATTTTTCAAGGGCCGATGAAAATACACCGGGGAGCAGGGGTCTTTCAGCTCGGATCCCCAAGGTGATGTCCCACGCCAACCCCAGGTAGGATGGAGCGCTACACTGGGGGGCCCCTGAGGGAGAGGAGAGCACAGAGACTCAAGGGTCCGGGCTGGGAACACGGAGCCAGGAATAATATTAAGAATCAGAGCTCAATATGGACTCCATAGGTTTCGTCTTTGGGTCTTATCTCTAAAAAGCTAATGAGTTCTGAACAAGTAAACTCGGTTCCGTCCAGAGTGGACCGAAGCCTGGGTCAAATGTGCCGGAGAGCTGTGTCTAAGGACAGAGAGACACCGATTCAAGGTTGGGCCCTGGGACATTGAGAGAGAAGCCTGGATCACAACGAGGCCCCAGGCAGAAAGAAACGAAGGCAACCCAATTAGAGGAGTTTGTAAGTGGACAGCGAAGGGCCCCCTGGCAACCATCCATCGGTCACTCAGGTCATGTGCCATTGAGCACACCAGGCCCAGGTCAAGAGCACGTACACATCACAGGGCAAGAAGGTGTTGACCGTTCTACCGCCTAATGAATACATCTCCTCTACCCACGTTTCCTCTACTATCTCTACAGCGTCTCTGGCAATATTTCTTGGTAATTATTCATCAAGCTTTACAAGGGAAATACTGAACCAAGGATGCTAGCAGGGTCCCTGAGGGCCTCCATGAAACAACTTCAGGTTTCTGTTTTGAAGGACTCTCCTACTAATGAAGGGTAGTGACATTTGCCATTGTTGCCCTGGACATGGGGCCAGGGCCCAGCCCAAACTGTGTGGTTTAGAGGGTGAGCCTACATGGCCCAGCTGCCCTTTCAGCAGACAGGATTGGGTGCTGAGTCACTAGAAGAACCCTTCTGAGTTTTGGCTCATCCGTGCATCCAGGTGGGTGTGAGGGTACAGACCCCCTGGCACTGTGCGTTTGTGGGATGCATGGATTTCAAATCGGCCTATCGCATGCATCTTTAATATAAATAATTCTTTTTTTTTTTAAAGATTTTATTTTATTATTTTTAGAAAGAGGGGAAGAGAGGGAGGCAGAGAGGGAGAGAGACATCAATGTATGGTTGCTTTTTACCTGCCTCCAGCCACAGACCTGACTGGAGACCTGGCTTGCAACCTAGTTATGTTGCCCTGGCTGGGAATCGAACCTGCGACCTTTGGGTTCCCAGGCCAGCACCTTATCCACTGTGCTACCAGCCAGGGCTCAACATAAAGAATTCTTAACTTGACCCTGGTCCGTTGGTTAGAACGTCATCCCAATAGGCCAACTTCCATCCCTGGTCAGGGCACATACAGGAATCAACCAATGAATGCATGAATAAGTGGAACAACAAATTGATGTCTCTCTCTTTTTCTCTCTCTCAAATAAATATAGTTTTTAAAAATTCTACCCGCTGTTTTATTTTATTTATTTATTTTTAATGTTTTAAAAAGATTGTATTCATTATTTTTAAAGAGAAGGGCAGGAAGGGAAGTGGAGACAGGGAAAAACATCAAAATATGGTTGCCTTTCACCTGCCTCCACCTGGACACCTGGCTGGAGACCTGGCTTGCAACCTGGTTATGTGCCCAGGCTGACAGGACTCACTTCTGAGAGATGACCTTTCTATGTCCTGACTGGGAATCGAACCAGCAACCCTTGGATTCATAGGCCAGCATCAATTCACTAAGCCACACCAGCCAGGTAAATAAAGTCAAAAAAAAAAAAAAAAGAAAAGAAAAGAAAAGAAAAGAAAGAAAGCATTTAAACTTATTCTACAGTTTCAGAAAGTATTTACAATGTTAAAAGTACAGTTAACTTTCACTCAGTATTTATTAAGTACCAAGTATTATTTCATTCAACGTTCAAAATAACACTACGTATCTCTCATCACCCTTACAATAAAAGTCACGAAGGCTTAGAGGCCCCTGCAGCATGCCCAAGGACAGCCGGCCAGGGAAAACAAGAGCCTGAGTGGAAACCCCCATCTGCCTGAATTGGAGCCTACACCCAAGACAGCACACTGATGGCCTCTCTATACCACCTGATATGAAGACTGCCACATGAATGTGACAGAATGGATAGGTGCGGCAAATGACATTATTCAGAGAGTTAAGGGCAAGGCAGGAAGCCAACCCATTGATTCTTCCCTTGGGTCAGAAGTTTAGAAATTCTCTGAGCCTTACAGTATTTGTGAAATGAGGTAATTGCCCAAACACAGTTAGTTGATGGCCAGGGTTGACGTCACACAAAAGGTCAATTCAAGGTGCCTATTCATGCGAATGCTGCCCAGGAAGACAAGGCCTGGCTCCTACCCTGTGACCCCATTGTCCTTCCCTGGGCCTGGACGGGAGGGGACAGGGTCAGATGGGGGGCAGAATGGTAGGGGCACCACCTAGTCCTTCTTAAAGGACACTCCCAAAGCTCCCTGGCCTCATCCCAGGGCTCCCTGGGCTAGAATAAGGTAATAGAGGATGGATGTAATACAACAACAATAAAATTAAATTAAAAAACAAACAAAACAAAAAACTAATAAAGAGAATTTTTCCCAATTGAGCTAAAATTATTTTTTAATTTAATTTTATTGTTGTATTATATCCATCCCCTTTTTCCTCCCCTCTGTCCCCTTCCCCACCCACTCTTCCACCAAAGTCAATCCCACCTGTTGTCCATGTCTATGGTTCCTCCATACTAGTTCCTTGACTAAATTGCTCCCAATTAAATTAAATTAACTTGAGAGAGAACATTCTCAATTTTCACATTCCTCTCATAAAGCGTTCTTAAAACTTCAATGTCTCTTACTACTTGTCTGCTAAGAGGCACAGAGAGAGCAAGACAAATGGAAATGGGAATAAATTTAATGCATGGACAAAAATCACCAGCCAATGATGCTCATTTTAATAGTTCGTGTGTATGTGTTCATCTGCTTCTGAGTTTATGGTCTCTGACAGTACTTTTATTCCTAGTTTACCTGCTGAGATTAAAAAGAGTGAGGGGAGATGCTGAGGAGGAAGGACCAGATTCAGGGGTGACATTGCTGTCACAGACCCAGGCTCACCGCATCTGTGCGGCTCCTGAGGTCACTTGACCTCTTGCAGCTTTGACTTCCTAACTGCAAAATGAGGGCCCATGGTGTCCACCTGGTCAAGTGGCTGTGAAGGTTCAGGTACCTGGAACAGGAGGAGGTGCTCAAAGGTAGCTTTTGCGATTCCTGTCTTATGGTGTGGTCCACAGGGAAAACGGCTCTGCAATTTCCAGTTGTTTGCTACTTGAACACCTTTGACGAAGCCTGCCATAGGTTTTTGTTGTTGCCCTCTTCATGTAAGCAGATTTTGGTGACTCTTCGGAGCCCAGATCTTTGCTCCTGGCCTGCTGAAGCAACGTGAGAGGAAGTGAGATCCGTATCTTCATTTGCTTTCCCATCACCCTCCTGGCACCATGGCGTCAGTCTGGGCAGTTGAGGCCATGTGTGGTTACAGTCCAGGTCAAGCTCACAGTGGCTTATGAGAAGAAAAGTCTATTGTTCATTTGTTTTATATGACCAAGGTGGATGGGTGGGGCTTCTGTTTTGCAGAAACAGAGCAGCAGGCAATCTACGCACTGGTTTTTTAAACCTTTTCCCTTGAGGAACCACACCGCTCTTCCACCCTCATTTCATGGGCAAAGTCAGGACCACCGCCCCACTTCACCTGAGAAAGAGGGGAGGGCAGTCACCTGAGCTTGAGGAGTTGGAGCCCAAAGGGCTTGAGGAACAAACAAGTCTAATGACCTGCATAGTCGCCATCAGCTACAGAGCACCTCTTCCTATGGAGTATCTGTCTGTGGCAGCCATTAAACCTGCGAAGGGTTGAAGGACTGACTTCTGCAAGGGTCATCCAGTGGGCTGCAGGGTGGTAGTGGGTGGGCAGAAGAAGTCAACACACAGATAAATCTATGCATAACACAGAGTCGCTGTTTTGCCATTTGAAAGGCAGTAAGAAGGCACTTCCGATACTCAAAGGTAGATGTCAAGACAATTTCAGGAGCAAGAGAACCTGAGTCAGTCATAAAGAAAGGGCAGGATGGACGAACGTTCTAGGCAGGGGAAGTGGGGGGTGGGGCAGGCTGAGATAGCAATGCTTCCAGTGCATTCTGAGAACAGTAAGAAACCCAGGACTGTAGATTCAATTGCGCAAGGTAACAACTCGGCTTACAGAACGTGACATCGGGGAATGTCTCCAGGACTCTGAGGCAGAGAACACAGAAAGGACTACCTTGAAAAGAATGAAGGTATCCATGACATGTAAGGAGAAAGCTTGTATGCAGAATCTGGGAAGAATTCCTAGCGATCAATATGAAAAGGACAACCCGATGGGAAAGTTGGCAAATCCTCTGAATAAGCTCCTCACAAATGAGATCATCCAAATACTCAATACACATATGAAGAGGTACTTAATCTTGTTAACCACGAGGGAAATTCAAATAGAAATTTGTAATGAGGCACCACCTCACAACTGAGAGAATAATTAACTATTTAAAAAAGGCTGACAATACCCCAAACTGGTAAAGCTGTGATAGCAATGCTCCCGTACAGCTGGTGGGGGCAGGAATGGGGTACAGCCAGAAACAACCCAAATGTCCCCAAGAGAACAGACACAAGCTATGTTATATCCATACAATAGAATCCGATAGGCAATAAAAATATGCAATGTGCGGTAACATACATGAATCACATAAATGTAATGTGGGATAAAATAAGCCAGGAACATACTGTATGATTTTATTCATAGAAAGGTTCAAACAGGCAAAAGTAACTCAGAATATCAGAGGGGAGAATAGTGACAGTGGCTACTTTGGGAAGGAAGTCACCTGGGGGTGAGGTGGGGACGGGAGGTGTCAGGCATGCTTGTCCTGCTTTTCTGCCTTCATCTGGGTGGGATACATAGGCAGGGTCACCATGTGAGATGCCTAGGGCTGTATATGTATATGTATGGCTTGTGCAATTTGGAGTGTACCTGTTATATGTGAACCCAAGTTTGGAAAAAGGAAGAGGTGAACTTCAAGAGATGTGTGTGTATCCAAATAAATTCATGATCTATTTTCAATGTTCGCATTTAGCAAAGTCATGCTTGTCACGTCTGTCCCTCCCCACCACGCACACACAGAATGACTCTGTGGATGATCTCACTTAAAAATACAATGAAATGCCCCAATTTGATCCCTCAGTGAAGGCAGGGCCCAGGTCAACAGTGCGTCTCCCCACATCACCACTGAGAGCTGCAGACACTGACTTGCTGCTTAGAGAGTCCACATGAGCATCACTGTTCCCTTTCTCTGTCGAGCAAAGGGAGGCTCAGTGACTCCGCCAAGTCCTGGCACTGACCTAGGCTGGCTGTCACCCCTTTTCTGTGCTTTTCTCTGAGCCCTACCGCCTCTCCTTGGAGACCAGGAACGCCCATCCGGGAATATTTACCTACACACAACAGCCAGGTTTACAGATAATAGGATGTGGCTATTCAAAGCTGTCCCTTGGTGTGGAACATAACAAGAGGAGGGGACGCTGGGCCACTCTGAACTAAGGAACATGTCTCTCTTTTCTCCGCAGTCCCTCCGCCAGGCCCAAATGGATTGAGCAAATACTAGGAAGGTGCTCCTTTGGGTTTCATTGTGTTTTTTCTTTTGTTTTGGGCTGCTTGGTAGAACCTGATGAGTCCCACCCTGAAGTTTGAGCTGAAAGATCTTTCCTGGGGCCCCACGGATTTCTCCCTCTCACAGAGCTCAGTTCACGCCCTCCTCCTCTTACATCGGAAGCCTCTGAAATGAATAAACACACATTCCTTTTAGGTGAGATAGCAAGTTCCAAAAGATGAAAACAGTTTGTAACAAATGGGCTAGAATATTTTGAAAACTCTTTGTACTTGAAGGAATGCAGGGAGGGTGAGGTTTTCAAAGTTGATCTTTGCTTGCAGAGACGACTTGCTGTCCACCGCTCTCTGAGAGGCCTCTTTTCAGTCTTAGAGAGATGCGTGTTGTTTTTGCTTTCAGGAGGAAAATTCACCATCGCAAGGACAGAGGGGAGGTCCTGCCGTCCCTCCGCTTACTTCCATCCTGTGTGCCTCCAGGGTCTAGCCCTGTTCCAACCTCCAGCCCCCAATCTCATTCCTCCCTCTGAATCCCTTCCTGGCTCTGTATTTACTCATGTACATTTTTATACTGTCTCTGCTTGTCTTCCAAAGCAGATTGTGAGCTAGAAGAGTACTAACAAGTTTTAAGTGAGCACAGTGCCACAAACACTTGGTGACTAAGTTAATGTTTCTATGTATAATTGCATGCATTTCAAATACAAAATTAAAATCCTAATTAGGATGCCTTTGTCTGCAAGAAACAGAAGACTGTGGCTTCCATGCCCTCGTCAGTTAGAGATGTAGGATCTCATATGACAAGATGTCTCCAGGTGGGGCTGCTCCAAGTTTGGCTAATCTGGTAACTCAACAATATCTTTGGGGATCAGGGACCTTCCTCTTTCTGCTCTGCTCTCTTCTGCAGGTTGGCTTCATCTCTAGGACAACTGCCCTCATGGTGGTAACATGGCTGCACAGTTCCAGGCATCTCATCCGAAACCACAATGTCCAAAAGGGAAAGAACTACTGTTTCCTTGCACACTTTTTAGTCGTGCAAAAATCTCAGAGGCCCCTCGTCAAACTTGCTTCACATCTCCTTGGCCAGAACTTGCCCATCCTAAGATAATCAGTGAGGGAGATGGATTTCTGTGACTCATTTATAGACTAGAGTTTAGGATTTGCCCTGAGCTAAGGATAGGAATAGGATTGCCTTCCCAGAAGGGGAGACCCCAGCAGAGCTGTGGTTCTATTAATAAAGGAGGTGAGGGACCATTAGGGCAGAAGACAAAACAATGTCTGCCACCGGAAGTACTGGAATATACAAATGGCCAACAAAGATGTGAAAAGATGCTTGACTTCACTAGTATGAAGGAAATGCGAATCAAAACCACAATGAGATACCACTTCCACCCAGCAGCCTGGCTATAATTAAACCACCAAAAATAAATGAAAGGAGAAGAACCAGTGTTGGCGAGGAGGAGAGAGAGAAATTGGAACCTTCACCTATTGCTGGTGGGAATGTAAAATGGTGCAAATGCTATGGAAAAGAGTTTGGCCATTTCAAAAAGGTGAAGCATAGGCTGACTGTGACACCTAGCAATTCTACTCCCAGGGAGATAACGCAAAAGAATTGAAATCGAGGACTCAGACAGATACTTGTGCCAATGTTCACAACGGCATTATTCACAATAGCCAAAAGGTGGAAAACAACATTGACAGACGAATGGATAAACAACATGTGGTATTAGAGGTAAGAGAAATGTGAGCTAATACAGACTCTATGTATATATATTGGTCTCTGCGCCCCAGTTCCTGGCACAGAGCTCCCGAAACCCTTGCAACTTCCTGAGTGATAAGAGCACCAGAAACATCTTTTGTTCAAGTGAGGTGACGCTGGGTGGTCACTCTGGATGGTTCCATGGATGAGTGGGGTGGGCGGGTCACCAGAAAGACCAAGCCATGTTTACATAGTATTTATAATGTTCTTTAATATATACATATATAGAAAGTTTATTTTTGAAAATAAAACATAAACGTTTTCATTGAACAGCCACACGGAGTGTTAAATATGGTTTCTCATTTTCCATACCCATGATGCTTTGACATCTGGGGCCTTGCTGAACCTGGAGGGACTTCTGCACCCAATGTTAGCCAGTTCCTAGAGAGTCTTTCAAATGCAAATCAGCCAATCCAGAGCCCATACCCAATCCTCCTCATGACAGTACTCTCACACTCTGGGCCACTGTTCTCCTGCCTCTTTTCTGGTATCTGTGCCCAGATAGCAGAAAATGCCCCCTAGGCCCCAGAGCCCTGACATTATTCAAACCAGCTGGCCCTGCACCTGCTTCCCCTGTTTCCCCTATTCCTTCCTGTGGAGGTCACAGTATAGGCTGGAGCCCACACTTCCCCTCTCCCTCTCCTGAGCCATGGCTGCTTCTCCCCATGGCCCCTTCTGTCTCCCGGGATCTGTGAACATGAAAACGTCTTCCTGTAAGGCAGTCATTTCCATGTCTGCCTGCCTTACTGTGCCTGAGCAAAACAAATCCTGGGTGCATTTTAGAGCAGATATCCTAAAAATCTGTCAGTGACCTTTCAGGGGTTTGAAGATTCATTCCCATGGGGAACATGAGCCTCAAAGTCAGGAGTACGGGTGGGTGTTTCAACTTGGTTCCACCCTAACTCCAGCCAGCTGCATTGGCAGCCCCTGCAGGGAGTTAAAAGAGATAAAAGCACTTGTGAAAGTTGCTGATGCATTGCTGAGGGTTGCTAAACACTCATTTGATTGCTGAAACTGGCTGCCTTACTTCCCGTTGGGAAGAAAAGGCCATTGGGCCAGGCTTGGAGGTTACCTCCTCAGGTCACAAATCCCCCATCAGCCTCAGGCCCTCCTGGACTAGCCGCATGGGGCCCATGGGTGAAGACGGTGGCACGCGATGAAATTCAAGGATGTCCCCACTTGGTGAGAGGGCTCAGGCTTCTTCTGAAATCCAGGAGAGCTCCGTATTTCCAAAGTGACATGACAAAGCCTTTCCCATCCAGAGAACAGAAGACTTCTCACCATTCATACACACCCTTGCACAACTGAAGGCTGGAAAATTGGAGAAGTGCTTCATGAAAAGGCAGCAGCTTAAGAGGAGGGTGTCTGGGTTGCTATGTACCTTGAATACAGCCCTGGGTCCTGGTTCCATGGCCAGCACCTCTTTTCTCACTGGTGGCTCTGCAGGAACAGGGGACAGGGACCAAGTCTTCTTCTGCTCGTTCTTCTCAGCATCCCTCACTTTCAAGGGGCTGGGGACAGAAGGTCAGAGCCTGAGACAGAAAGTGAATGCGTTTTCCATTTTAGTGTTGATTAAAATTAACACATACACACAACAGGAAATAAAGAGGTTATCAGTCATGTTTTATATACTTAAAATTATTTTAAGAAATACTTATTTCACGCTTAATTTCCATTTAGATTTTTTCCTACTTATTAGGTTTTACTTGCTAAAAATTTTAGGCTCTTCCTTTCATTTCAACATGTTGGTATCATAATGTTGCCTTGTTCCAGATCATTTCAAGATTGAAAACCCCTTTTTCCCTCCCTCCCTCCCTTCCTTCCTTCCTTCCTCCCTCCCTTCCAAGAGGCAGAATGGACCAGGCTTCACCGTGTCAACAGAATGGAGACATTTCCCAGCTCACAGGCCTAGCAGTAGTCTCGGCGGGCAGAGCAGGGAAGAGGCAAAGGGTGTCTCATTGAGTCCAAGTTGGGCTGCAAGAGTGCACCTTCCTTGCTGACTTCTGTGGTATCTATCTCTCCACGGCTCCCAGGAAACGCAGCTGTAGATGGCCTTTCACAATTGATGATGATTCACAGTAACACTTCCCAGTCCGGGCTTTGGCCTTGGACCTTCCTCCAATCTGGGTCTCAGGATCCTTTTGGTGAGCGCAAGAAGACATTCATGTTGGGCAGCGCATCCCATGGGGCTGTGGTCCTGCTCGGGTCTTTGGCCTTCTGTTTCATGCAGATCATCAACTGAAGCCATGCAGAAGGGACGAGAGGTGCATTTTCTGTTGGGTCCCATCCCAGAATGCAGTGATGTTCCAGCTGCCGCCAGCCAGGCTGACCTAAATACAATAGAAGTCCCCTCTTTGCCCAGGAGATGCGGACGCATGTTTGGTGCCTGGGCTGATGGGAAGCAGAGCTCAAACAGGGCTGTGGAGTCGAGGGGCCAAGGAAGCAGAATTCCAGGCTTCACCAGCACCTCCTTCCTCTGGCTGCGGTGCCCTCCCTGCCTGCTCAGGCCCCCTGCTTTTATTCTTTCTCTTTTTCTTTTCTAAAGGAAGAAGAAAGGGAGAGGAACATCAATGGGCTATTGTCTCTCTATGCTCCCAACTGAGGACCTGGCCTGAAACGCACTCATGTGCCCTGACTAGGAATTGAATCGAACTGGCAACCCTTTGGTTTGCAGGCCAGGAATCAATCCACTGAGCCACACCAGCCAGGGCTGCTTTTGTTTAAAAAAAAGATTTTACTTATTAATTTTTAGAGACAGGGGAAGAAAAAAAGGTGGAGAGGGAGAGGGAGAGAGACATCAATGTATAGTTGCCTTTCACCTGCCTCCAGCTACGGACCTGGCTGGAGACCTGGCTTACAGCTTGGTTATGTGCTCTGGCTGGGCATCGAACCAGCAACCTTCGGGTTCGCAGGCCAGCGCCTTCTCCACTGTGTCACCAGCCAGGGCTAGGGCTGCTTTTTGATCACCCCTTGGCATTTTATTTTGTACTCTTTCCAGTGTGTGACGTGTATGTGTTATCACTCCAACTACAGGTTAAGATTCCTTAAGAGCAAGGACTGGGCTTGTCCTTCATTTTCCCCCTACCTCCACCCTCCACCCCAGCTCCAGTCCTGAGGCGGCTGCAGGTGTTTACTAAGACCGTGCTGTTTGCTTGAAAAACTATTTTGCATCTTGCTGGTGCTTAACAAACAGCAAAATAAACATAGAAATATATTTTCTCTGGCATAATCTTTCCACGATACACGACAACCACTGCATTTCATAGGCTTCTTCCTGCTGAGATAAAGGAGAAACATCTACTCACAGCGGGAGTAGAGTGGTCCATCGTAAGTGTTTGGAGGAAGAGGAACCACTTACCAACATCCAGTGGTGATTGTCATCACCTCTAACTGAGCCCACTTAGTCGAATTACACTTAAAAAATTCAAAATGCAAGTCATCGCCTCGGATCCTTGTACCGGCTCTGCTGTGCTTCATCCTGGCTCCTGTCCAATAGAGTTGGTGACTGTAGGGAACACTGCAAGCAGATACCATCACTTGCCCTGTCTCCCTCCAAAGGGCTGAGTTGTGTCCCTTTAAAATCCATATGTGGAAGAGGGGGTTAGGATGCGGATACGCACGGAGTGAAGACCTTGTGAGGACACAGGGAGAAGATGACCATCAACAAACCAAGAAGAGAGATCTTAGAGGAAACCAGCAAGCAGTGTCAACCCCTGATCCATGGCAGCTTGAGCTAGGAAACTAACATACTCCCCTTAAGTCAAACTTAGAAATACCTAACATCTGTAAAGAATGGTTAAAATGTTTTCAAAGGCAAATTGTGTAAGTCCTCTTCTTTTGGATCATTACAACTCCATCAGCAGAGGAGCCGGGAGGCATGAACCAGCACTCCCTTTCCTATCAGCTATAGCACTTGCCTATCAGTTCTCTCTCAGGCAAAAACCTACTTCGTTGTGGAAATCCTGGGCATCTGTTCTCACCACTTTCACTGTGAGAACAGGGAACATTTACAGAAATATCCTGTAAGGGGCTGGAACCCTACTGCTTTTTATTCTATACATTTTTGCCTGAATTCATACTTCTCGTCGATTATGAACCTGCATCTCAGGTAGAAATCTTCATGATGAGGGGACTGAATATATCAAATGCATGTTCATAAAGTCCCGGTGTCCAAGAGTGCAGGTTTGGTCATTCAATGGATGGACAGGGGTGTCCAAGCTGCGTTGTGTGTGAAAATTCAAATGGAGGAGGATCAATGGGAATGTGAAAATGCCCGAGCATTCAGGGATACTAGGGAGCGTGCTATGGGCACCCCAGAAGAAGTGGGTCTGCTCAGATGTCTTACACTTAACTGGACCACCTATTTTTTCTGGGGTGTCAAAACTTTAAAGACAAACACTGCCTTCTTCATTCTATCCAAGTACTATTCCTCACTCTGCAGGTTTTATGCATGATTAAAAAAAAAAAAAAAAAAAAAACAGCCCTGGCTGGTGTGGCTCAGGGGATAGGTGCTGGCCTGTGAACCCAAGGTTGCTGGTTCGATTCCCCAGCCAGGGCACAAAAGCAGGTTGCAAGCCAGGTCTCCAGCCAGGTCCGTAGTTGGAGGCAGGTGAAAGGCAACCATACATTGATGTTTCTCTCCCTCTCTTTCTCCCTCTCCTCCCCTCTCTCTAAGGATAAATAAACAAAATCTTTAAGATAATCAATTAATTAAAAATGGCTTTATTGATATATAATCAACATAAAATAACCTGAAAATATTTAAATGTACCACTTGATGACTTTTGACCTTTGTGTACATTTGTGAAAGTCTCACCACAATCAGCACCATGAACATATCCATCACCCTTGTTTCCTGGAACCATTTGTAATTTCTCCTTCCTGCCCTCTACCCTCTGACTCTTTCCCAGGCAACCTGGGAAACCCGAAGTGGCTGATCTGTTTCTCGTCATGACACATTAGGTTGCATTTTTTCGAATTTTAGAGAATTGGAATCATACAATAGGTACTCTTTTAGCCTGTCTTCTTTCACTTAGCACAATTACTTTGAAATGCACCCATACTGTCGCATGTATAATTAGCTTATTTCTTTGATTTCTATGTAATACTCCATTATGTGGAAATGCCATAATTCATTTATCCAGTCATCTGTTGTAGGACAATTGGGTTGTTTCCTCTTTGGGGTTAATATAATACAGCTGCTATGAATATTCATGTTCAAGTCTTTTTGTGGCTAGATGCTTCTATACCTTTTGACTAAATACCTGAAAGTGAAATGGCTGGATCAAAGGGTAAGTATGTAGTTAACTTTTAATAAACTGTCAGGCTATTTTCCAAGTACTTGTGCCATTTTATATTCTTACCAGCAGTGTAAGAGAGTTCCAGTTTCTCCATATCCTTGCCAACACTTAGTATGGGTCACTTTTGAAATATTAGCCACTTTAATAGGTGTGTAGTGATTTCTCCTTGTGACTTTAGTTAGTTTTTCCCTCCTGACAAGTGGTGTTGAACAGCTTTTCATGTACAGATCTCGCCATCTGTGTATCTTCTTTGGTAAAGTGTGTTTAAATCTTTTGCCCATTTTAAAAAATTGGATTATTAGTATTTCATAATTGAGTTTTGAATTCATAATACACCCCAGATCCGAGTCCTTTGTGAAATATGTGTTTTGCGTTAACTCACTGTAACATAGAAACAAGGAAGGCTTACTGAGAAGAGCTGAACCACACCATGAAATAAAACATGCACCATTTATTCAATTATTATTGTTGGTGTAAGTCATGCATGCAAAAGCTGCAAATAGCACATAGATTTATCACTTGTGGGCTGAAGGAAATCTCCCTGTCCTGGTCTGTCCAGGTCTTTATTTCCTGCCTCTTGTCCCGGGTCCTTTTTGTTACCACTGTCCCCTCCAACTAACACATCAGGCAAATCACGTGGAGGATCAGAACGACATGATAGTTATCTTCGTCTTAAGGCAGAGTCTTCATTAGCTACTCCCTGCTACACTGACTTTTCCTGTCAGCTGATGTCAAGGAGAGACAGCTACCTGGGGACACCTGTTTTCTCCTCACTGGGCCAAGGGGAGGGGGTTTCTAGATTCTCTTAAATTTCTGCAGGAAAAGACCAATGTTTTGGTTGTATGTTATCTTAGAGACTTGTCCTCTCATTAAAAGATAACCCTCCCTTTGCTACTAAATGTCCCTTCCTGATGGTACCAGCAGGGAGGTCACCTCTTCACCTCTTCTTCTGAATGGAGCAGAAGTGTCGCTAGGAACCTGACATGCGACATGTTATGAAATGCACCCACCTGCGGCTCCCCATAAAAGCACAGAGCCGGGAGGGCAGGCACTTTGCCTGTTTTATTTACAGTTGTATTCTCAGCTCTTAGAACAGTACCTGGCACATAGTAGGAGCTTAGTGTATTTGATGGATGAATGAATGAATGAACACAGTGTCCAGCCTGGAGAGATGAATGCAGGACTGCGAATTCATGACCCATACTAACGAAGGAAAACTGAAAACCACCCAGGAGTCCGAGAAGCCTGGAGGAGCGCTCAGATTTGCCCAGGATCTTGACCCAATGGGGATCTGGAGACAGATGGACGAGTTGTCTTTGATGTGGAATGAACAGGACAGATAGGATGTGACAGAGGATTAGATACAGAGGGGCTGGAAAATGATGGCAGGAAGGGCCCCCACATTTCAGACTGGTGAAAGGAGGTGTCGTCTCCAGCACACGGAAGAGAAGGCAGAGCAGGATTGTGGGGTGCAGTCTCAGTTCAGCTTCGGCCGATGAACCCGGAGGCAGCTTTCCAGCTTTCTTCCTGTGATTTATTCTAATTGTATTTGCAGTTGCTACCACTCATATGATGGTGAAATCTCTATCCAGAATACATATATGTTTTCTTTCAAACAAGTTAAAATGCATTAAGGAGCAGGAAATAGATGTCACGTTCCTTTGCATCATCGCTTGTGCTATCCGGCCGTGCGGTGCGGTGGACACTGGAAGGTGTGACTCCGTGCGCTCGACTTCAGGATCCAGGAAGAAATGAGTGAGCGATATTGGGATACGTGATTCTTTAGCCTTCAAAACAGCCCTGGCTGGTGTGACTCAGTGGATTGAGTATCAGCCTGTGAACCCAAGGGCCGCTGGTTCAATTCCCAGCCAGGGCACATTCCCAGGTTGCAAGCCAGGTCTCCAGCCAGGTCTGTAGCTGGAGGCAGGTAAAAGGCAACCATACATTGATGTTTCTCTCCCTTTCTTCCTCCCTCCTTGCCTTTCTCTCTAAAAATAATGAATAACTTTTTTTTTTTTTTTTTAAATTAGGAACTGATGGTTTATTATCATTAACTTTGAGTAGAGAAAGACAATTTCTGGGCCTGCCATGTTTTAAATGATGACCTTGTCATTCACCCTGACAAAACTCCCGGGGTTTCTGCAATATTTACACCAAGCAGCTGTCCCATGTTTAGTGCAAATACCAGGTGCTTGTTCTAACAGACTCTGTCCTAGCGTGGTACAAAGAAAAAGTTACAGATGATCTCTTCCTGAATCTGATCCTCACTCACAGTTCACAAGTTCTGCTCTGGCTGGTGTGTGGCTTAGTGAACTCAGCACCGGCCTGTGAATTGAAAGGTCACCAGTTGGGTTCTCAGTCAGGCCACATGCCTGGGTTGTGGGCCAGGTCCTGGTTGGGAGAGTGTGAGATGCTTCTTTCTCACACATGGATATTTATCTCCCTCTCTTTCTCCCTCCCTTTCCCCTTCTGTCAAAATAAATAAATTCTTTTTAAAAAATCACCAAGTTCTATTTTTTCGTATATGGTTTGGATTTGCCATTAAGACAAACCAACTTCATCTAATTCAAACAAACCTCAGGAGAAATCGGGCCATACTTGAAGTGATGGGACAGCAGTAGTTGAAACTTATAACCCGGCTATGGATGGTGATACCTCACTACACAGAAGTTAGTCCCACGAGAGAAAACACCTGCCAACCAGCGGGGTTCAGTGACATCTGGGAGGCTCTCTGGGAAGGTCCACAGCAGACGGACTTGCTGGGGGAGGGGATCTGCTAGCAAGCTCACGACTCACCCTTACACAGAGATACAGCAAATGGCACCTCTCACCTGGCCCATGCTACTCCTCACTGACAATCCCTTCACCCCCACCCCAGATATAGGCATCGAGAAGCTTCCATTCCACTAACCCCCCTATAGGCACCCAAAGGGAGACCCTGTCCACTTTTCAGGGTCAAACAACCCATGGCTTCAGGAGTCCCTCCGCCTCCCTCCCCCCTGAGGGGGAAGCTTGAGGCCATTTAGCAAGATGCCATTTGGAGTGGCAGGCCACCTGGCCTGGGTCCAATTTTTAACCCATCACTCACTTGGGCCTCCTTCCTCACTCTGTTGGAGAGAAGTAGATCCCACCTGCAAGGGGGTGGTTCTGATGTAAAGAAAAGATTTCAAGACAGAGGTGAGAGCACAAATTCACAGAGAGATTAAAAGAAAAACTAGTAGAGATGTGTTATTGCAATCACATTCTCCATTTTTTTAAAAAGAAAAGCCTTCACCCAAGGATATGGTTATTGATTATAGAGAGAGAGGAAGGGTGAGACAGAAAGAGAGAGGGTTAGGGGCGATGTGAGAGGGAAATATTGAATATGCCCTGACTGGGGATCGAACACGCAACCTTTTGGTGTACGGGACAATACTCCAATCAACTGAGCCACCTGGCCAGGATGCAGTCACATTCCTCATTTGAGCCTATGACTTGGAAAGAGAGGCAGCCACAATCAGGTGTCTGAGCGTGAACTGGGTTATGAGACAGAGAGGTTCTCTTGGGGGACTTGCCGCCCAGTTCCATCTCTCCGCCCTGCCCTCCCTGGTCCATTCTGTTCCAAGGCTTTGAAAGTAGGCCAACCTGCCCGGCTGCTCCAGGTGTCTAATGTGGCCCTGATGAAAGCCACCTGTCTCCTTCATAGCAGGGGAGCAGGAGGAAGGCAGTATTTCTCTTAGCTTTTCATCAGGTTTTCTCAGTGGATGGGGAAGAACTTATTTCAAATGGTCCATGGAGGAAGAGACTGGGTGAGGGATGGGTGCAGGGACTCAACACGGCCCCAAGAAGTCAAAGCATCAGCAAAGAGAAGACAAAGACATGGTTAAAAGTGAGAGGCGGGCAGGTCCTTTGATGAAGCTTCGAAGATAAAATCTGAACTGACCATAACTTGATTGAAGATCCTTAAATCAGCCAGCTTTTGCATTTGAAAAATTTCCATTTAGCCTGTTCCTTCCTTTCCTTTCATCGACCCTTAGCAGGCAGAAATCCTGCGGTGGAAAAGTCCGGGAAAACTAGGATAAAGTCCTCTGTAGGCATTGTTTCCGGCATGAAAGAGAGAAATTACCCACGTGGGTTTCATGCATCCTGAAATCTGTCTCACTTCCAAATGGGCATTTGGAGAGGCGCTAGCTAGGCACACTGTGCCTCCATCCCATATGACGAGTTCATCCAGTCACTGTCACCACCCCCTCAGAGACACCACTTCTCACCTTTCTGAAAGGGTGAGTCACCAGGATCCAACAAGCACCACAGCTCGGGGCAGAATGTCATTGATGGCTTTGCAGTGCACCCTCATGGGACAGCCCTGCCGTGTGCGTCACATCTAGGCTTGTTTCCCTGAGGACTCCTTTGCAGCCCACGTCCTGTGCTTTTCCTTCAGGGCAGAGGAGCCCAGCTCATTCCAGGATTGCCTATCCTGGCTTATGTGCTACAGAAATACCGGAGTCCAATAGCAGAGCTCTTTCTTGGTTCGTCTGATTTTGCAGGCAGAGGTGACAGCCCACATTCAAAATTGCAGCCAGTCCTTTGCACAGTAGCAACATGGCACCACCTGACCCGCGTCAGTGGGAGGCTGCGGGGGAATGCGCATGCCCACGAGTTTCACTTAGGGGTCTGGGCATGGGTGCTGTAAGCACCACCTTCCCCACTGTGTGGCTGGAACCATAGCGTCTGGAGGCCCTTGTCGTCGGCTCCAAAGAAAACAAGCCTTCGTGCTCTCTGCCTGCGTTCCTCCCAGCCCCTCCCCGCTGGCTGCCAGATGGGCCCTGATGAATGTCATCCCATTATCAATGCTCCCCGACTGTGAACAAACCTCAACCCGTTCTATTCTCTGGTTAATACATATTTCAGTAAGTATAATCATTAAACTGCTTCCTGCAACGAACAAATGAGTGGGAATTGTAAGAATCGGGGTCTGTGGATAGACAGGGTCGAGGCGCATCTCTGTGAAAAGAGAAAGTGACAGAGAGGTCCAGCGCGGACACTCCTGGCTGGGTCAGAGTTCTTGCCCGGAGCTGGGCCATCTCAAGTGGCCACACCTGTGTCTACAGCACAGCCAGCTGGGGCATATCCAGGACAGTGGTCAAACGTGTCCCTGGCGCCTTTTTCCGCATGTGTGCTCACTTCAAATTTCTCTCTCTGCGCTAGATCCTGGGCCAAGGTCAGAACCCTCGGGCCCTTGCTCTCTGTGGCCAGGGCAATGCCTGGTTCTCTTGCTATCAGTAGCTTTCCTCATTTCATGCCCCTGCCCTGGATTCTGCCAAATAACTCCCTTAAATTGTCACTTTCCTCTCCGCCCGCAATGTAGTCATTCACTGGTTCCGTGCCGTAAGGTCTTTTCTGTCATTGCTCTCCAAATTTTCAATGTCTTCCCCCGTACCCACTTTCTTTACTATCTCGAATTCTGTCCTGGACCATTGTTTCCCACCTAAAAGGAACAATAGCATAACTTGGTCAAGTTTGGGTCAAGTTTGGGTTGCTTAGCTGGGCATGGCTCTGCTCTGTCCCCATATGCTTTCTGAGACGCATGGGTCACCAGGCTGTTTTTTGCCATTCTTTGATCCCTAGCCCAACCCCTGGTAGCTCCTCCATCCAAAGGTGGCTGGGAAGACACTACATTGAGAGAGAATGACCCACACATAATCCCTTCCCTCCCTTCTCCACGATGCCACTGTTTAAACAGCCATTGCTGTCACGTGCCTAAAGTGGGGACCTGGCTAAAAATATATGTCCCTTCAGGCTTCCCAGCCACTGCCTGTGCTGTGTCCTCCACCAGCAATGCCCCTTGTCAGGTCTCTACTGACTCAGCCCGTCTTGATGGTTCAAGTTCTAGTTCTCTTTAATACCCAGCTAAAGTCTCACCTTCCTTGTGAAAACACCCTCCCTGCTTCCTCCCGGGCAGAGGCTGCCTCCAGTGTGGAACTTCTTGATGTTCCTAGGCCTTTCCAGCCTATCTCTACGGTCTTGTTCACGTGTCCCCATCTCATCCGATAATAGGTGTGGGCTGCTAGGCCAGGCCATCCTGTCTCCATGCTTTGTATCCCTAGAGCCTTCCCCAAGGCCCTGAATACTCAAATCCTCAACTGGTGTTTACTGGGCCCTGGATGAAGACAGAGAAAGTGATGACTATCAATAGTGTGTGTGTGTGTGTGTGTGTGTGTGTTGGAGGTGGGTGTGTGTACAGGGTAGTAAAGAAAGAGAGATGTAACTCCTCCGTGCCTGTTTTCCCATCTGTAAAGTAGGTGTGATGATGACAACATGTATGTTTATGTCACGGGAGAGGTTGTGAGAATTCAGTGAGTTGATACACATAAAGCATTGAAATCCCTGCCTGGAGCTGGCACCTAATACGTGTTCAGTAAAAGTTAGCTGTTATTTTCTTAGAGAGAGAGAGGAGCCAACTTTGACTACTTCACCTAATGAGGAGGGGTAAAGCAGTGTGGTGTCTTAAAACTCGAAGGCTCACCTACCGACATTTTGGTATTTATTTTTCAAACCCTGGAGAACGCTAACCCTCCCACTCTCTTCTTCCAATGGCGAGGTGATCAAACGTGGGGGTGGGGATGAGAGGAAAAACGGAATCAGAATAGTGAAGAAGCTGCCCCTTGGTTACGCAGAATACAGCGATACCTCGGTACTTGTCGTTAATTCATTCTGGAACCTGCAATGAGTGTCAAACCAGATGAAGCATTTTCTCTTGCGGGGCAGTGTCATGACTCATACAAGTTCTTGCAAGTGCAACGAGTCCTGAGCAAGTGCTGAGTGCTGAAACATACCGTTTTCTTGTCAAAATGCGACGAGTACAGGGTTTGGCAAGTTCTGAAGCTGACGAATACCGAGGTATGACTGTATGAAATGAGCCAAGAGAGACCTAATGGCGCTAATTCTAAATAGAATTCTCCACATATAGTCATTCTACACCGGAAAAATAACAAAGGCTTTATTTGAATTTTACCAGAAACGTGGACGTATGCAAACTTGTAAAACAAACAAAAAAATTATTTTTAAGAAAGAAAAGGAGCCCCAAACAACCGGAAAGTCAACCTTGACCTGGACTAGGAAGTATTTTTACATTACTGACAAAGCTATTCTTATTTTTATAATGGAAAGTAATCTATTATAGATTATGTCTTAGTTTATGTGTAGAAAGGTATATACATGGTTATATGTGTCATGAGTGTGTATAGGTAATGGTTTTCATAATGGTCTCCCACCATCATATGATCTTAAATAGAAATCACAGGGTGGAACATTATAAAACCCTGCACCCAGTCCCAGGAGGTGGTCTGCCTGGAAGGGCTGAGGCTGTCTGTAGCCAGGAGCCACAGCCTGGGGAAAGCAAAAGCAGAGAGAACCAGTTTCTGAACAACAGCTCAAGGTTTGGGTTTGCATTTTGGGGGGTCTCGGGCTGCCCAGTTTCTGTGCGATTCAGATCTAGAGGTGTGCCAAGTGGCCAGGTCAGAACCAGATCGGTGGGCGTTGCAAAGACACCTCCCACCCACGAGCTCCCGGGGATAGCTGGAGAGGCAGGCTACAATGAACCCTGACCTGGATTTATAGTTGGGGTTGGGGAGAAGGAAGTGGCTGTCATCCTGCCACCATGAGCAGCAGGCCTTTCAAATCTCAGAGCCCGCAGCTGCGGCCGGGGAAAGCCCCCCGCCCCCCACCTGCTTGGATTCCTTCTGCAGGAAAGGAGCCCCTGCCCCTCAGGATCCCATGTGTGTCTTTCAGGCTAAACCAGATTCAGGGGTCCCGTTACTTCTTAATCACTTGAAAGAAGGAGTCTTTGGGTTCTTTTTGCAGTTGAAACAAGGTTAACCACATTTTGATGTCCCCCACACCAGAGCGAAGTGCCTGTCTGAAACGTTCCATGTTGGAGGATGTTTTCTTTGGAACGTTCCGAGCCTGCACAGGATTGTTTTTGGAAAGACTCCCTCAGCCAGGAGGCAGGAGGAATTGTAGCTGCAAAACCCTCTTGCAATTGTTCAGATTGTGGTGAAATAGAGTATATGGCATCACGAGTTACCATTTCCACCATTTTTAACGGTACAGTTCAGCGGCCTTTATACCATTGTATAGCCATCACCGCCATCCAGCCCCAGAACTCTTTCATCTCACAAAACTGCAACTCTGTCCTCAAAAAATCCCTAACTCCCCATTTTCCCCCCATTTCCTCTGCTCCCAGCCCCCTTGCACCCACCCTTCTACCTTCTGTCTCTATGAATTTGACTCCTCTGGGCACCTCAAAGGTGTGGAATCACCCAGTATCTGTCCTTTTGGTGACTGGCTTATTTCACTCAGTATGTCCTCAAGGCTCATACGTGTTGAAGCATGTTTTAGAATTTCCTGTCTTATAAGCCAGAATAATATCCCATTGTCTAAATAGAGCACATTTTGTCTACCCATTTATTCATCAGGGGACATGTGGATCGCTTCTCTGGCACTTTTAAATATTTCTCATTAGATTCATTTCCTTTCAAATACAAGTTTCCAAAAATTTTGTTACCAACAGCACTTAATATATGCCAGCACGTCTTTCTTTTGTTTTAATGTTTTTCTTTAAAAACATTAAAAAAAAAGATTTTATTCATTATTTTTAGAGAAAGGGGAAAGGAAGGAGGAAGAAAGGAAGGAGGAAGAAATGTATGGTTGTCTTTCACCTGAAGACCTGGCTTGCAGCCTGGTTATGTGCCCTGGCTGGGAATTGAACCAGCAACCTTGAGTTTGTAGGCTGGTGCTCAGTCCACTTGATGTCTTTCTTTTGTTTTGATAAAAATATATATAGATAGAAACCCAAACAGGGTTAGTAATTGGATTCATAGTTTTAAACAACTTAAAGTCTTTGAATTTTTACATTGAAACCCGCCCAGGAAACCCTACCCTTACTTCTGCCACCAGCTGCCATGTGGAAGGAGTGGCACAATGAAAACCTGGAGACCACCAGGATGTTCTTTAAATAACCAAGATAGGCCGTGGCTGGTGTGGCTCAGTGGATTGAGCACTGGCCTGAGAACCCAAGGGTCACTAGTTCGATTCCCAATCAGGGCACATAACCAGGTTGCAAGCCAGGTCTCCAGCCAGGTCCGTAGCTGGAGGCAGGTGAAAGGCAACCATACGCTGATGTTTCTCCCCCTTTCTTTCTCCTTCCTTGCCCTTCTCTCTAAAAATAATGAATAAAAATAATCCTAAAAAAAATAACCAAGCTAAGAGGTGAGATTGGTCTGGCCCAGGATGTGCACAGATTGAGGAAGGGGCAGGGGCCAATCTGATAGGAACTTGAGGACTAATAAGTTAGTTGATAGTGGCGGTGAGGGAGAGAACAGAACCCAACATGGCTCATCTGTGGGCACAAGGATCAAGGTCATCTAGGTGATTAGAAGTGTATCACAATATTTAAGATTTCAGAGGGCTCTGCCTAAGCTTCTAAGCTGAGTACATGCCTCGTACAGCACATGAATCCAGGGCTTGTAGATAAAAGCAAATAACTGGGTTTTGTGGCTTCTATTTGCCTGCTAAGAGCCTTTCCATTTGTCCTTGCTATATCCTTCTATTATACTGTTTTTGAAATGGTGGAATTCACAAATAATTGTTAGATGGTTATGGTACTTCCGCTGCTCTCATCCGTATATTACCACCTCTTATATTACACCACACTTTCTGTCTTCAGATTCATCTGAGATCATCCATTTGCTTTATAGACAATTACTTGTAATCAGCGCAGTGTAGGGTTTTCTCCTTTTATAATGGAAGGGTTCTGGGAGGCAGAGCATCACTATGAAACTAATGAAGCTAAACTCAACCTCCCTCATGTTCTCCAATTCGTTCCCAGGCCCTGAAAGGAACCCATGGCAGTTTTGTAATTATAGTTTTGTAATCGTGTTTGAAAATGAGGGTCCCCTGAGTTTTCTACGGTTTAAGCCCTTCAAAATCTGGATTTGCCCTGTGAGTCAGAACTGAGCTGGAAAGCCAGACGCCTGAGTCACCTTTTCCCCAGGATTCTGAGAAGTTTTTCCGTGACAAACGGGAGGACGCTGGCCGTCGAATCAGCAGTTCCATCTCTTACCAGCCCCCTGCCCTCATCGCCTTTCCAAGTCTTCACTGTTTGCAGGACAATTTTGAAAACAGGTTTGCTCAGCAAAACTGAAAACGCACCGCCATCATAATCGAGATCATGGTCTCAGCTGGTGATGAGAGTCTGTGGCTGGATTTTAAATGTTGGCTTCATTTTTCCTGAAGTCACCCTAGTTCGAGTGGCCCTCCTGGCCTCGGCCTGGAAAACCAGCCCCCCTTTCCTGCTCTTGTCCTTCATGCACGTGAACACCTCACCCTGGTAGGGTTGCAACTGGCAGAGGCATGAGGATAAATCAGATCATTCTGTTTAGACAGAAATTGGGTCCAGAGCAGCAAAACTGGTGGATAATCCATGTGCATTTTTAATGTCCATTCCTCCCTTTTAACATCATCCTTCTACCCAGACCCACTCTGTTGAACAGTGGGAAACCAGAGTCCCCTCCCCTCACCCTGCTGGTCATCTCCCAGCAGTTGGGCTCTTCAGGGGACAGAAAAGAGCAGTTGGCAGAGACAGGCTGGGATGGGGGCAGGGCGACTGAGCCCTCCCCTCAAGGGATGGAGGCTGAAATTTGGTACCAGATCACCGTAATGACGGCCTTCACAGAGAAGGAAAGGCAAACAATAAAAATCTATATTTTCAATGAATAAAACACGACCAGATTCACTTGGGGAAAGTGAAATAATGAGGGAACGAGTCCTTGGTGGGTTTGGAAACTGATATGTTTCTCGTATGCAGTTCCCTGGAATCGCTGTGAGTTGCCCGGTGATTGAGAGAGAGAGAGAGAAAGAGAGAGAGAGAGTCTGTGTGTGTCTGTATTTCCACAACATTAACTCCCAGAGAGTCCAAAAGCCATTTGGAGGAAGGATTTTGTACTTTTCTGTATCCAAAAATTGAACAAAATCGTCTTTTTTGTTTCCTTATTATTTTAAAGATTTTATTTATTATTTTCAGAGAGAAGGGAGGGAGGAAGAAAGGGAGAGAAGCATCAATGTATGGTTGCCTTTCACCTGCCTCCAGCTGGGGACCTGGCTGGAGACCTGGCTTGCAACCTGGTTATGTGTCCTGACTAGGAATTGAACCAGCGACCTTCGGGTTCAGAGGCTGGTGCTAATCCACTAAGCCACACCAGCCAGGGCTAAAATGGTCTTTCCTAAGGGGAAAAAACCCATTCAACTTAGTGTTATAACTTTGAAATTTTTAATTAAAATAGGTAAGTAGAGAAACGTACACAGATTATAAATACACAGCTTGACAGGTATTTGCAAAGTCAGTACAGCGGACAAGCCAGAATAGTATATGTACATGAAAGTAACCAAGAAGGAGAGCCTGGAGCCTTCCCCCAGCCTCCTCTCACTCACTTATTCCCTCCTCACCACCCCACCCAAGGGAACCATGACCCTGACTTCTAATACCTCAGAGTAGTTTTGCTTTTCCTTGAATTTTATCCAAGTGAAGCCACAGTATATGGGCATTCTTATTTCTAATGCATTGTGCTCATGCTGTATTTGTGAGATTCCTCTATGTTCTGTATATCACAGCAGCTTGGCCCTTTTTGATGAATGTATAGTATTCCACTGGATGAACACACTATGCTTTACTTTTTCCATTCTACTGTTGATGGAAATTTGAATCCTTTCAAGTCCTGCTACAAACATTCTAACCCATGTCTTTTGGAACATAAATAAGCATTTTTGGGGGGATTATTTCTAGGAATGAGAGTATTGGATCACAGGGCAGATCTACATTTAGCTTTAGCAAAAATGGCAAATCCACCAGACCAACCTGTTTTTCAGTAAGTTCGTGTCCAGCAGTTCTAAGGACCTAGCACTCTTTCTGACTCTGAAGGAAATACAAAGGAAAGAGAAGACAGAGCCTCACTCTCCCAGACTTAGAGCGTAATCAAGGGACCTGCTGTGGAAGAGTGGAGAAGTAAAACAGGCTTGAAAATAGTCATCTATAAAAAGTGATCCAGCCCTGGCTCGTGGCACAGTGGATGGGGTGCTGGTCTGTGAACCCAGGGGTCGCTGGTTGATTCCCAGCCAGGGTATATGACCAGGTTGCGGGACACGTCTGTAGCCAGGTCTGTGGCTGAGGGAAGGTGGGAGGCAGCCCTGCATTGGTGTCTCTCTCCCTCTCTGCCTCTCTCCCTTCCCCTCTCTCTAAAAATAATAAATAAAATCTTAAAACAAAACAAAACAAAAAAAACCACAAAAACGTGATCCAGTATATTTGAAAAAGAACCAAACAGAATTTCTAAAATTTAAAGTACAATGTCTAAAATTTAAAACCCCTGTAGTGGGGTTTAATATCAGGTTAACATAATCAAAGAGAGAATGATTTGATTTCATAAAATCCAAGATACCTTCAAATGCACTGTTATTTTATGAACACTAAGAAAGACAAAGTGTCACCAATTAACCAATAGCCCTGTGCTTCCTTTCTTTCAGCTCTTTAAATTTTAAATTTATTTTTACTGGAAGAGATCTTTTAGACTTATATTATTTTTAAAATCTCAATTGGTCTATCTCACTTGTGTAGCCATAGAAAGGAAAATATGATTGAAATACTCTGGTTAAAAATGTTCCTAACACTTCTTTGTGGTCAGAGACTGATTCTTCTGGGTCATTTTAACTCAGCGCTTGACTGTGTTTTTCCTAAGCTTGTGAGGCAGCCTTTCCAATAAAGTGTTTCCAGGATCTTCTTCCCAGCCATAAAGCCCCTTTAAAAAAATAAAATTCAGGTGCTTTTGTGACTTTACTGGCAACGATCAATTTATAAAAGGCTTCTCACTGAAATTCGATTCCGTGCAAAGGTTGTAGATGACAACTGAGACTCATATTCCTTCCTCAAGGTGCCTCACTTGTTCTTGGGAGCATCAGAGAGCTTCAGTGGTCCAGCCCTACCTGCAGGGATACCAACACGCCCACACCTTCACAGACAGTGATTAGAAAACACCATCAATTACAACACACAGCCCCATTTCAGGATGTTCAAATGTGAAAAGAGCATGAATCTGAAAGTGGATGAAATATGGTAGATGAACTACTGGAAGCCAAACTGTGGGGTTTGGGGACCCTTCTGTTTTATGACCCCACCTCTCCATTCTCACTTCTGTGGTTCTTTTGGGCCTGGGCTGACCCTTGGGTGCTCTGAGCAGAGGCTGTGTCCTCCTGCATGAAAGACACCCGAAGTTACACTGCCAAACTGGCCATCACAGTTGCTGCCATCATGGCGGCATTTGGGGGTGCTGCATGCTGAATAGGGGAGACACCACTGGAGTTGCTGTTTCCAGCAACCACCTGAGCTCCAGTAGAACGCCACCTCCAGGAAGTCAAACAGCTACGGACTGGACGATCGTCCCCTTTCTGCTACCATCTCGCACTGCAAAACTGCAGGCCTTGTGTCCAGCCTCTGGCCTCACTCAGCTCAGTTCCGAAGCCAGGCCTGCAGGAAAGAATTAGCTCAGAACAACCCAATCGCATCGGGGGCCCCAAGCCTGGGAAACGTGCCTAGGAAATGTGGGTTTGAGCTTCCTAGAGCTTGGGGAGAGGAAGTCTCTCTAGGAGCATGTTGGGAGAGATGCTGACTAGTCAGCCCATGCAGGGTGGAGAAGATGCAGGGCCTGGAGTCCCAAAAGGACCACGCGGGAGGTGACTTTCCTCCGGGACAATTGCCCGTGCGGAGCTGACCTCATCCTTTCTGTCCGCCTTCAACATTCCCTGGGCTTGTGCTGGTCCCGTGTTTGCGTTGGCTCTTGTTTTAGCAGAACGAATTCAGTTGCTGCAGCTTCGTGGCTGCCCCTTCGGAAAATATGCATATCTTGCCTGTGCACGGCTATCTTTTCCTTTTCTCCGCCAGGAAAGACACAGCCAGCGCAGGGCTCGTGGCCCTGGTCCAGCTGAGACAGTGTGACCAAATGGCTGCCACCAGGGGAGACGTCTGGTTGGCCCCAGGGAGAGGGGACTAAATGGCCGCGTGTAAACTGTGGAGTGGCGCCAGCTGAGTCTGTCTTCTAGCACGTAGTCTCCTGTGACACGTGAAGAAAGAGGCTGGGAAAAGCTGAGTTGTGGGCACCTCGCCATTCGCTGTTGCTAGCTTGCTGCCAACCTTACCCAGGGGGCGGCAAGTTCTGTTTTCCATAAACAACCCTTCCTTGCTTGCTTTTCTAATGGCCTCCCTGGGGGTGAGAGTCACCCGTAAGGCACCAGCGTCCTCCACCAGTCATTTGCAAATGGGTTTCCAAATCCCTTAGTGACGAGAGGCGTTGGCGCCACCACACACTGGCATCTCTTGAATGCTGCCTTTGCTTTCGCGGGTCTACTCGCAAGATCCTCCGCTGATCTCCCCAGACCAAGACCAAAGATAGGTGATAAAGAGATGGACAGATGAAGGAAAGATCCGGTAGCTATGGGTTATAACATGAGAGAGATGATAAAGATGAACGCTAGGTGGATAGATGATAGGTGATGGATGGATGGATGATGGATAAATGCTAGATTAATGGATGAGGAATGAATGGACAGATGGATGAATAGATCGGTAGATGGGACATGGCCGGCTGGCTGGATAGATAGATAGATAAACGTGTATGCATCATGGCTCCCGTCCATCAGGGAGCCTGTGCCCACCATAACACACCATCTCACACCTTGATCCTTCCTTCTCTGGCCCTGATAGGATCCTCTCTCAGTAGCTGCCTGGGTCATCAGGGGCCACACAGGGATGCTCCTGGGGCCCCATCTCTGTTCCCGAAACTGAGGCAGTGAAAGGCATGTTCCTGTAGAGTCTCTCAGCCCCAGGGGAGGCTGTGTCCTGTGCAAAGGTGAGGAAGATGCCCTTTTTCCCAACTCTGTCACCATTCTCATCTGAGCCCAGAAGTGAGACGCTATATACCCACAACCTTGCAAAGACCTTCCTGAAAGCAATTCACCCACTTGGCTCTGCCTGCCGCTCCCCTTCCCACAGCTCTACCCATGCCCTGGGCACATGCAAGCTCTCAGCCCGAGGTCCTGGGGCCCAAGTCCTTTTCTGCCAGCACCCAGCCGTCAGCCCCGGGCAGCCCACCTGCAGGGGCGTGCACTGGTGAGCGTATTTGCATGTTGGGAAGCCCCGTTTAGGCCAAGTTGGAAGCCCCTTATTTGCTTAGATGGAGGAGACCGAAAGATTGAAGACTCCTGGGAAGCTGGAGGGAGCCAGGAATAGGTACAGAGGGGACTCTGGGGAAGAGGTCACCTTGGGTGACAGTAGTCTCCACTCCTAGGACATTGTCACACTCCTAGGTTCCTACTTATCGGAATATGAATTCTGTCTCAAAAGTATAACTGTGCAAACTGTTTTAATTGCATTGACATTGGCTTAATAATTTCGGGACAGACCTGGTATCCTTTCTAAACCTCAAATGAAACCCATGGGCTGGTTCTGGGACCTGACACACAGTGGCTTAGGTCTGGAGTTTGGCTGCAGGTCCAAGGGGTCAGGACTGTTTCCAGCACCAGCTTAGCCCCCACCCTCCATGCGGGGGTGAAAGAAGCCCCCACACTCTGCAGGTCCTGGGATGCCAGAGGACTGGTGCTGGATGGGGGCAGAAGGGAGAGGTCAGTCCAGGGGAACCTGGCACCTAACGGTGCTTATACACCCCTGAGAGCATCCTCTTCCCCTGGGACAACTGGACAAGAAAGATAAGACACAGACAGGAAGGAATATTTGCTTGCCCATGCAGGTTTTCATGTTTTCTAGAAGGTTATGTTAACTAGAAGGCCCAGTGTACATCTTACGTGTGGTATGAGTACATGAACCAAGGGAAAGTTCTAGATTGGATGTCATCACCAGAATAAGGCCTTAGCTCTTGCCACTGGCTGGGGCCCGAGGTGGACCGAGACTTTCTAATGTGTGGCTGTGACCTGGCCCCTCCTCCACCCACAGACACCCCACTGGCCACAGCATGGAAAGGGTTAGGGGTGCCCATGGGGCAACACCTCATGCAGGCCTGTTAGAAACCTGAGATGCTTTGTAAATGCTACAGGCCAGGAGTGGCAAATGTTTAGAGCCAGCAGGCAGGAAAAACACACAGAATGACTAAGAAAACATCTCTCAGACACTGTTTTGTTTTGTGTGTGTGTGTGTGTGTGTTTGGTCGATTTTTGCTGTTTGCTCTGTGCGGCCACCAGTCAAGAAGAGCTAGTGACCCCGGCTTTGGACAAAACCCCATCATTCTTTTCCAAGTCACCCAGAACTTGCAAACAAACCAACAACAAACAACAAAACTCAGCTCTTTGTGGTATCTGTCTCTCTTATGTGCTTAGAGGAATAATTCCCAGTACCAACTGTTGGAGATTTTTCTTTCTTTCTTTCTTTCCTTCCCTGCTTCCCTTCCTCCATCCTTCCTTCTTCCTTCCTTTCCCTTCCTTGCCTCCCTCCCTTCCTTCCTCCCTTCTTTCCTTCCTTCCTCCCTTCCTTTTCCTGGAGGTGGAGGATGGGGAAGACCACGCTACACACAAGACCCCATATCTACTTTAACAGTGTATTTAACATTGTATTTCAGTGACTGGTAAGTATCCATGGCGGGCTGCCTGCTTGAAGTGGGAGCATGTTTATATTAGGGAAGCAAAGAAATAAACTCTTATTTCAATCGCAACAATAGTCTCCCAAGTCACAACAACACACGGTCTAGATTGCCAGAATGTTCTCTGTCTAGCCCCGCCTACCATTTTTATAGCCCAGCTAGACGTTGACTGGAATTGTCATTTGCAGTCCCTGGCCAACCGGTCCTTTTATGTTAACTGGTTTCTCCTCAGGAAAGGGGCCTTTTGTCACCTCAGGAACCTGGGCAATGCTCTCCCCTGGGGCTGGGCTGATAGATAATCATCTCAGGCCCCTCAGGTGGAAACAGCCTTGCTGCTAGAATGAGGCAAATCCCCGCCCCATGCAGCCTGAACCCCAGCGCACAGGCAGGATATGGACTGAGAGCAGATGGAGCCCAAGGGCTGGAGAAGTGAAAAGGAGCCTGCCACACCTACCAGGGCCATCCTGGAGGGCTTCAGGGAGCACGGCAGTAGAGCCGCTGTTAGGTGTGCATCTGTTTGTATTGACAGTAGCTCAGGGCCTCTCAGAGGCCTGTTCAAGGCAGCTGTTTTGGAAGCAGAAGAAGGTGGGCTTCCCTGGCCAGCTGTTAGTGCCCCTGCATGATAACCATCCATCTGCCCCGCAGGCTGAAGCAGAGAAAAGTTAGCCTGTGCATCCAAGATCCATGTTACTTGTTTTCGCTCTTGTGTGTTCTCTAAATCTTCTGCCATGAACATGTCTCTTTTTCCCTTTTCACCCTGAATTGGCCCATGTTCTGGATTGCGTGTGGGTCAGGTGGCTGGATCCTGTGGGGACAGGTGACATCCACCTACTTCCAGCTAATAATTAGTCCAAGAGCTCCAGGGGGGTTGTGCCTCCACGCCACCCTTCATCAGACTCCAGAGGTGAACACCTGGAAGTTGTGGCTTTACCTTCGCAAGCTGGACTAGCTCAAGGTCATTGGCTCCCATTGGCCCCACAGCATTGTCCAGAAGCGCTTCCACAAACTCCGGCCTCAGGGCCTTTGCACAGCCCCGTTCCTTTCTCTGCCTGGCCTGCGTTCCCCTACAGGCTCCCTGCAGTGAAGCCTTTCTGACACCCCACTCCCACCCCTCCTCCTCCTCCTCTTACTTTTCTCTGTAGCACTCACACCATCTCACATCCCTTCCAGGTCACTCATCTGTTGCCATTTCCTTCATACCCCTCCAGACAGCAGCTCCCAGAGGGGAGGGATTTGGGTCTGTCTGCTTCACTAAAGCCATATTCCTCAGCAACTAAGCCAGAGACTACACTCAATGAAGATCTGTTTTTGTGCAGTAGAGGTACAGCTGCGTATTCTGCTTCTCTGCCTCGCCTTCTATCACATTACTTGTCCTGTTTCCACATATGCATTGACTACTTTAGGAACCAGAACAAAGATCCATAAATGTGCACTTAGGCGTCTCACTGGGCCGAGCACCCTGATACTTAATGGTTCATGTGGTTTTCAGCATGTTTAGGCCTGGAGACCGGAGGAGTGACTGCAGCGATGGACAGTCTCCCCAGGAAAAAATGTGCTTGTGCTCCAACACACGTTCCCTACCCGACTTCTGGGAGGCCCCAGACCCCTCATGCCCCGTAGACCAAGAACCCTGACTTTAATCAGTGACCCCTTGCCACCTCACATCATCCCTTCCCAACAGAGACACTTTAGGATTGGTGGGAACAGCACTAAAATGATGTTTCCATCCTTGTGACCCATCTGCCATAGTGCCTACCTCAATTTCTCAGGAAGGGCATTTCTCACAATCTCCCTCCCTGCCTACCCCATCCTGTTGGAAATATGAAAATACTACCTATCTACTTTTCCTCCGAAAAACCTGGAAATAATAGCATCTGTTATGGACTAAATGTTGGCGTTCCCCTAAAATTCATAGGCTAAAGCCCTGACCCTCAATGTGACTGTATTTGGAGATAAGACACCTGAGGAGCTGATTAAGGTTAAATGAGGTCATGAGGGTGGGGTCCTGATCCAATGGGGTTGGTGCCCTTATGACAAGAGGAGGAGGCACCGGGAAGAGACATCGGCCTTCTCTGCCTTGTGGAGACACAGGGAGAAGGTAGTCACTTCCAAGCCAGAAAAAGAGCTCTCCCCAGGAACCGACCATGCTGGACCTTGATCTTGGACTTCCAGCCTCTGGAACTGTGAGAAAACAAATCTCCGTTGGTTAAGCCATCCAATCTATGGTATTTTTGTTATACCCCATCTCAACCTGATTAATACAGAACCCTAACCCTCAGAGAGTCTTTATTTACCATTTCTAATTTTGATAACAAGGAAAATGAGGCCCTGGGAAGGCAATTTAAAAGCAATGCTAAAACCATCTCAGCAGGCCTGTGAAGAACAGGGGCTTTGTGTCTGGAAGTCCTCTGGGTAAAAAATTCTAAAGGGTAGAGTTTGTTCGGGAGGCCTGAATTGCTTTTGTGTTTATTTTATTTTATTTTATTTACTTATTTTTTTTAAAGATTTTTTAATTTATTATTTTTAGAGAGGGGAAGGGAGAGAGGCAGAGAGGGAGAGAGACATCAGTGTATGGTTGCCTTTCACCTGCCTCCAGCTACAGACCTGGCTGGAGACCTGGCCTGTATCAACTCCGGAAACCTGCAGTGGACGCACAGACTTGCACCACCTCTGGCTGTTCTATGACAGACTGGAACCCCTCCTGGAAGAAGGCAAGTGGTACATAAATACATACATGAGCAGATGGAAGAGGAATGTCTTTTGTCCAAACGCCCACAGGACCAGCAAGTTCGATTTCTAGCAGCGCTTCAGGAAAGATGACCCCTTGCTAAAGAGCATGCTCAGGGCTCCCCTAAGGGAAGGACACCTACTCACCACCCTCCAGCTGCCCTGAGATCCCTTCTTCCCTTCACCTGCTCTGTGCCCACCCCCACTTCCTCAGCACCCACTCCCCATTCACCCATCACATACTTGGAGCAGTGGCAGATGACCTTTTCCCTGCCAGATGCTATTTTTTAACTGAATTTATTCGGGTGACAATGGTTAATAAAATTATGCAGGTTTCAGGTGTACAATTCTAAATGCATCATTTGTACATTGGATTATGTGTTCACCACCCCACAGCAGATGCGATTTTTAATGATCCCTCCTTGAATGCTTCTAAACTTCTCATTCAGGTCTATCCTCTGCGGTCTCTGCTAGCTCTTTGCCTCAGTACAGTGTAAGTTCTTGACCAGATCCTTTGCTCTCTGTTCCTTTTTCCCTCTTCTGTCTCCTTGCTGATTTCATCCACTCCAGAGACTTCTTCCACACACTCTGACACATGCCCACAGTACAGCAGAAACAGCACTGCTCTAACTGGAAGAATCATTGGAGAAATGGAATTGGGAGATTCCCCCCAGCTTCCTGTCTGAAGGCTCTTCCTACCCCAGCCGTTGGAAAGGATCCAAGCAGAGATGCAGAGACGAGGCCTCAAGTGATCAGACTATAAAGAGCTGAGGTTGGCTCTGTGTCGTGCGGGCAAGGGACAAGGATAAGGAGGGACCTATGAAGAGAAAGAGTCCTCCCATTTGTTACTGAGCAGTAATTGTCCGAGCAGAAAGAGCTCCGGGAATATGGCAAGGAACCACAAGAGAGATGTAAGCTGAGTTCGCCCAGGCCAGGACACATTTAAACCCCCCGCAGAAAGAGTGGGGAGACTTCGTAATTCCATGAAAGTCTTTTCAGGTGCCGTTTGTGAATCTCTGGAGTGACATACATGGTCTTTCACACAATGTGGTGCTAATATGTTGGTAAAGATTTTTCATCTATAATGATGAGGGAAAAGGGTTAATGGCCTGCTCCCCTTCCCCCCGCCCCCCCAATCTCAGACTGGCCAGGAAGGATGCCTGATTTTGACGTGTAGTTAGCAGTACCTTCACTCTTGTGCTCAACTGCATCCCAAGAGGAAAGTGCCTGATGAATAGTCACACAGGCAGCAAGCCCCCAGGTGACAATGCACATCCGAGTTTGAGAAACCCTGTCCTAGAAAATATGCCTAGTCTGTCCTCCCAGTTGATTCCTATCCACTGAGAGGGCTAGATGCTAAGCAATGTGGTTTAATAATAAAGTGTCCCCCCTCCCCGCACCAGCTGGCCCTGAGGAACAGCTCCATGACATTGTCACATGCCATAAACTCTCAGCTTTTCTTCGGTGAGTTTTCTTCCACTGGGAAGCCTTCACCCCAGGTTTCCAAGGGTCCTTCTGGCTGATATTCCGAGTCTGGTCTCCAGTAGCAGCAGCAGCAGCAGCAGGGCAGCAATTTATGAGGAACAGAATGTACAGGCACTAAGAGAGACACCCTGTCCTTTGTGTGGTTTATGATTTAACTGGAGAGAAGAGAGAACACATGGGGAACACAGGGACCGGGCAGTGTTGGCCAAGGCTGGAGGGAGTTAGACTGTAAAAGCTCCCTGAAGGGAGAGAGAAGTTCAAGGAGAAGACAACTTAACCATCAAGGTCAATGTCATGGCACTGGCCATATTTCCTAACAGAGACAGCAGGAGAGAAAGGGCTCTCTTTCTGACTGGCCGCCCTTTGAGTCATATTATTGCCTTTAAGTCTCAGCTTTTGATTAAAAAAAAAAATTGAACTGCACCCCTAGAACAAACTTAAAATACTTACCATTCTCATCGTCACTTAGTATCCCCATAGCATGTTTTCCTTTAATTTTTGCAACTAGCATGAGTACACAGGATGGGGAAGAAACGCCTGACAACAGAGGAAAGCTATTATGGTGTAGGGGGAGGTACAGCTCAGGACTCTTGGGCACAGAGATCACACCCAAGTCACAGCCTGGTTCCCCATCTCACCAGCCCTGGATCCTCCTCGGCAGTCCCAGTGGAAAGTCTTGGGACTCACCCAACCCCAGGTTTTCCTAGCTGGCATTCTGAGGTCCAGCAGAACTCCTCAGGAACTCAGAACCTGCTTCCTTCATACTTGGCCATGTCCAGCTCTTCCTTCCCAGAGAAGAAGAAGTGTTTCTCCACAAAATCCCTGGCAACCGTTAGCAGGAGCCGCTAAGAGGAGGCAGCTTCATCACCATCAATCATAACTATCATTCTTACAATCTTATCTTCATCTAGAGTAAAAGGGGCTGTATGTTTTGTACCAGCTGACTGACAGATCCATTTATACAACTGTCTCAACAAGGCTAAAAGGGAAATGCTCATTCGCTTTGAACAGAAACAGAAAAACCGCAGACTTCTCAAGTTCCAACCGAGCTGAGCTGCTGATTTTCTTATTAAAATTTGGAGCTAAGGCTGCAAAGACTGGGTAGGGATGGCATATGGCGTGATAATGATGGGTCCCCAGTGGGATGACCTGGGGTCGTGGTGATGAGAGTGTGAGTTTCTTTCTCCATTGTCTTCTAACTTATTCTTACAGACCCAGATGCCTTATGATTTCTCACACCCATCATTTGCACATGAATGGGGAATCCAGGCAGCAGAGTGACCTAAATTAGACACACCCAGGCTAGCACAAGAAAGGGTAGGAATTCAAAAACAATTAGGTGGAGAGGGTGAGATTACAAGTCACAAGGATGAGTCCTGTTGTCTTCCCTCATCATTAAACTTTCTCAGCAACTTCCAATCCAAGGAATTAGGTAGAATTCTTTAAAACAGGTGCCAGGTCTTCCTTCAGGGTAGTGAAGGGGGGAAATCAAGGCACGGAGAGAGTAGGAGGTATGTTCAAACTCACAATGAAGGACATATCTGGGTGGGTCTCACACCTTAGAATCCACTTGGTCATCTCAGTGGCCAGCTCATTGGATGAGGGTCACTCTGGCTTCTTTGTTGCAGGGATTTATCAAAAGTTCAGTGAGCAGCTCATGGAAGACCTAAGGAGGCTCATGACAACACACCACTGCCCAAAATACAGCACAGAATCCTGCTAGTGAAGCTCCCCCTGGACCTTTAAAGAGATAAAAACAGGCCGAATCTTGGGCAGAATAATCTCTTTCAAGGAAATTACTCAGGTACCCTGTTTATCACTCCAGTGCTCCAACCTGGCCCACTCATTGTCCCCGTAGATTTGGGGCCACAAATGTTGCCTCTTGCTTTTGTCTCAGTTGACTTTTTTCCTGAATGGTCACCCCTGGCCATGCCCACCAATCTCATCCTGGCCATACTTATGCCAGAAATGCTTTCTGTATGCCACGCTGATGTCCTCTGTGGTCCTATTGCTCTCCAGCCCAAATGTCCCTGGTTATATGGCTGCTCACATAGTCCTTGCTTTTTGGCAAAACTCAGGTGAGTTGGGACTACAGGTGCTTACTGTTATTTCTCTCAAAAAACATGCCTAGAATAAAAAATTTATTTATTTATTTTTTATTTTACATCAATGTATATGATTGCCTCTCATCTGCCTCCAGCCATGGACCTGGCTGGAGACCTGGCTTGCAACCTGGTTATGTGCCCTGGCTGGGGAATCGAACCAGTGACCTTTGGATTCGTAGGCTGGCACCTTATCCACTGTGTTACCAACTAGGGATATATAAAAAAAAATTTAATAGTCATTTTGAGCCCAGAACTCCTTGGCTGCTGTAGTTTGGGATTTAAACTAGAGTCAAGGAGGTGAGTTTCAGACACAAAGGTAAATTTCACAGTTGCCTGGATCCAGGCCCAGGACCCAAGACTGAAAACAACTTGACAGGACATAACTCATTGCGTAGATGTAAAAACCGATCTCTCCTCCTACCTTCTAAGTTCCTCCAGCTGGGCTGAGAATGAGAGTAACAGGAGAAAAGTGTCCAAAGTTTATGATACAAGTGTACATTCAGGGATGCCGTAATGAGACCCCAAAGAGGCATCGGGCAGGTGAGGTGTATATGCCATTGCAGAACTAAGGAGAAGAGGAAAGGGGTCCAGAATTTAGGCAGGGAAATAAGTAATTCATAGGTAGCCAAAAAAAAAAAAAAAAAAAAGTTCCCGCTCAGCAACTGAGACAGTGAGGGACAGAGGGCAGAAAGGGGGTTTGCTAGATGGTTCCCTGTCTGGCTCCTATGTGCCAAAGTGACTCTGTTATGGTTATTCTGCTAAGGTACCCTTCCTGCAGCCGGGTTTTCTATCTGACTTTTTTTAGGCAGAAAAGGGGGAGATAACAAACTCTTTCTGAGTTTTGCACTTCTTCATAGCCAGCTTAAAATCAATCTCAATACAAACCTTTGGTCTTTTTGATTGTCGTACCCGCAGAGAAGTTTTGTAAGCGCTTATCTGTGTCCAACAGAAGACCCGCTGGGATCTCAACAGACTGAGAGAGGTGCTTCCAAGAAGTGGCCGTTTGCAGCATTTGGAATTAAGGTGGGAATGTAAGGAAGATTCCAGGAAGGTGGGAGAAAGCTACTGATTTATTTCACTGAGCAGAGTGTCCTCCACGTTCATCTGTGTTGTTCCTCATGTCTAAGTTTCCTTCCTTTTTAAGGCTGAGTAGTATTCCATTGTGTGAACAAAATAGACTCTGCTTATCCATTCATCCATCAGTGGGTTGCCTTTATGAACGGTGCTGTGATTAACATGGCATAAGAGTATTCCAGACCCGGCTTATAGTTCCTTTGAGTATATGCCCAGAAATGGAATTGCTGGGTTAAAGGGAATGTGTCTACTTTACTGAGGAGCTGCCACACGATTTTCCACAGTGGCCACACCATTTCACACTCCTATCAGCAAAACACCAGGGTTCTAATTTCTCCAGTTCCTGCTCACACTTGTCATTACCTATCTTGGGGGAAGGGGAGGTTTGTTCATTTACATTTTTTTGTTCTTGTTGTTTGATAGTAGCCATCCTAGTGTATCCAAACCTCTTTTAAAACAGGAAAAATGTACAGTTATACAGAATATATAAAATTAAATTTCAAGTGTCAAAATAAAAAAAAACTACATCTTTTTAATGGTTTAAAATTTATGAAACACTTTAAGATATATTACCTGATTAAAAAAAAAAAAGATTTTATTCATTATTTTTAGAGAGAAGGGCAAGGACAGAGGGAAAAATGGAGAGAAACATCAATGTATGGTTGCCTTTTACCTGCCTCCTGTTGGGGACCTGCCTGGAGACCTGACTTGCAACCTGGGTATGTGCCCTGACTGGGGAATCGAACCAATGACCCTTGGGTGTGCAGGTCATCACCAATCCACTGAGCTACACCAACATTACCTGATTTTTACCTTTGTGATGCCATAAAAAAAGGGAGTTTGGTCATGATCCCATTTTACAGATGAGGAAACTGAGGGTCACTGAAGGAAACCAATAGAGAGGACACCACTGAGATCTGAATCCTTTCTCCTTCCTGATTCTTACAAGCATGCGTTATCACAATGTCTGACAAGTTTTAAAATTACTCCCTAGTGTTAGAATCTCATTGTATCTGAACTGCAGCTCAGAGACCTTCTGGTGTCAATTCCTCCTTCTACCTCCCAGCCATGAGCTCTCTTCTGTCTTCATGTCCTTTCCCAAGCACCTGAAAAGTGGGTAGGAACCCAGGCTTCAGAGGAGGCCATCGGAGTTGGAATCTGACTCTGACTTGCTAACTGTGTGACCTCAGACACGATTTCAACCCCTCTGACCCTGTGTCCCCTCAGCGGCAGAACTGGGGTAATTAAGGCTTTTTGGAAGAATACGTGAGGCCAGGAGATGTCGGTGCCCTGCTGCTGCATTGATGTCCTGCTGGCACCGTTGCCCCTGCCTCTACCACCTGCACCTGCCGTGGTGGCTCGGCCTGGAGGTGACCACGCGTCACTGCAGCTGTTGCTCAGGTCGAGAATGCCCCTCGACCTCCCCCTACTCACTCTTATCCACACCATAGAAACCCCATGAGTCTTCACAGAACTCACAGCCTGACTTGGCTACCAAATAGCCGTTCTGTGCCCCCACCCCAGTGCTATGACACAGACAGTGCCCAGGGCCGGAGAGCCAGACCCATGCCTGCGACCCTGTGGTCCACTCTTCACTTCTGTCCTAACACCTCAAGCACGACATTCAACCTTCACAGGATGTGGTGAGGATCCCAGGGTATAATGTTGTGAGAGTACTTTGTACCTTCTGAAACCTCATACAAACCTCAGTTCTTATTACAGACGATCCAGCCTTTAATCCCCTTGCTGGTGACACCGATTTCCCTGGGTTATAACCTCTTAAGGAGGGTCTGTCCTTGTCTGGAAACAAATGGAACTCCCCACCAGGGCTCCACAGATACTGCTTACGGTCTTGGGCACACAGGCCAACTGGGAACAACAGATCATTGGTCAGCTTTTGTTTCCCAAAGTGCCCAGAATACAAACATCCAAAACCACGTGCATGTCATCATATAAACAGCGTTAGATCTAAAAAATGTATAGATTTGAAGCCCTGGCTGGAGGCACAGTGGGCAAGGCACCAGCCTACGAACCCAAAGGTCGCTGGTTCGATTCCCAGCCAGGGCACATAACCAGGTTGCAAGCCAGGTCTCCAGCCAGGTCTGTGGCTGGAGGCAGGTGAAAGGCAACCACACATTGATATCTCTCTCCCTCTCTGCCTCTCTCCCTTCCCCTCTCTCTAAAAATAATAAATAAAATCCTTTAAAGCCAGATGAACGGTAATTCTATTTTTTAAAAAAATGTCTATATTCGAGCCATCTGTAAAATTCTGATTCGCTAAGCAGGTACTCGTGAAGATGCCTGGGCCATGCATGATTTTCTAGCTGTTTCCCCACCAAATGCTTGGACTTCACTCTCAGGAATGTTTTCGCTGCTGCCCGGGCCCCTGGGGTCGGGGTGGGTGGGGGTGGGTGGGGGTGGGTGGGCAGGGAGTCCGGGCACCCTGGCCCGTGGGTCAGAGCAGTGCGCATGCCCGGGACCGCTGGCTGTTTCCCCGTTCTTATCAGGAGCAACTGGTACCTCTCTCCCCGCGTAAACAGTCAGGGAGCGGGAAGGAAGAAGCCTTAAATATTTGCTTTCCTTTACAAGACCACCTACAAACTGCTGCTGAGGCCTTGCAGGCCCCATGATCTGTCATGATTCCAGCGCTGGGCGAATATAAACACCTAGACGGTTTTGCGCGGAGCCGGGTTCCCAGATGTTTTTCCCAGGTTGCTTGGGGGAGGGGGACAGCGTTGTCCTGCGCCGCTGCTCGTGTCCCCTTTCTTCGTCTCCTTGTATTTTTTCTTCTTTTTCTTGGTGAAATACTTCACACACACACACACACACCAGTTTGGATTAGAGATGGTACATGTGAACTATAGCAGAAAGTGGCTGCAATCAGTGCAAGGCTGGGTCCTCTTTCTTTGTCTGTCACCATCGCTGAAAGGTGGGGGGCACCAGGGCCTCAGGGGGCCGTCAGGGGGAGGGGGGAAGTCCTAGAGCCCTGTAGGGTGGTGGGGGACCGGCAGGGGTGGGGGTGGGGTTCTGGAGATGGATGGTGAGGATGGGTGCACACCAGTGTGAATGTACTGAATGTTGCAGAACTGTTCACTTAAAAATAGTTAAAACGGTACATTTTGTATGTATACTTTACCACAACTCTTCAGAGGTAAATCAACTAAAAGAAAAAAATCTTCCATTTGTTTTCCTAACAGTTGCTTGTATTTACCGAGTCCTTTCTATGTGCTGGCCGGGTGCTCTTCTAAATGGTGTACCTGTGTTATTTTGTTTAAGTTCCGTAATAATCTTACGAAGCAGATGCTGTCATCATGCCCACTTTCCAAGGTAAGAAAGCTAAGGCACAGAAAATGTAAGTACTTTATTCAGGGGTGCAGGGCTTGTCAGTGGTGGTGGATGCGAGGTCTGAACCCCCACAATATGATGCCAGAATCCTCAGTTTTAGCCACTGTGCTGTATTACTTCCAACATGAATAAGCAATGAGTAGCTTATGCATGATCACCGATTTGATTGTCATCTTGTGATCTTTGATCAGTTGCTTGGCAACTGTCTCCTCGCATGTAAAACTGGAATGCAGAGCTCCTTCGTGCAGTTGTGACCTTCCTTCAGGCGGCTGCTGCAGGGAGTGGCATTGCTGACTCCAAGTAAAATAATCTCCCAAATGGTGAGTCTCCGACTCCATCACTCAGAAGGTCTTTTAAGATGGCCTTCTATGATATTAAAAGCCTCCTTTGTTTGAATGCCAGCTCTACGGTGTACTTGCTGTGTGATCTTGGACAAGTCATTTGACTTCTTGGAGCTTCTCTTTCCTTTCCTAAAAATAATGGAAATCAGGCCCTGGCTGGTAGCACAGTGGATAGGGTGCCGGCCTGCGAACCCAAAGGTCGCTGGTTCGATTCCCCAGTCAGGGCACATAACCAGGTTGCAAGCCAGGTCTCCAGTCAGGTCTGTGGCTGGAGGCAGGTGAAAGTCAACCTTACATTGATGTTTCTCTCCCTCTCTGCCTATTTCCCTTCCCTTCTCTCTGGAAATAATAAATAAAATATTTTAAAAAAAAAGTATTTGCTGTATTACATTAAAAAAAAAAATAATGGAAATCATACACCTTTCTTGCGGGATTGTTCGGTGACTCAAATGTCCTGAGCCCTCACTGGCTGTGGATATAAATAAAATCACACCAACGCTAAGGTGCAAATGTCGCTGGCTCAAGGTCCTCACCAGTTCACCAACTCAAGTTCTGAATTCAGTTCATAACCAACAGCGACCAACTATCTCAGTATGAGATACACGGAGAGAGAATCTGTAAAGCCATATGTATGCTAAGTAGGTTGTAGCTATTATTTTTTATTGCTTCAATTATTATTTTTATTGCTTTAAATAGCACATCAGGTCAAGGTGGAATAATGCCTATATTAACAATTTTCTGACTAATCCCCACCCGTTTTGAATAGGAAAAACATGGGAGCCATCTTTGGACTTCAATATGCATATTCCTGGAGGGAAAGGAAGATTTTCCAAGGACGACATGAGCATGTAATCATTTTAAAGGAATCCATTTTTTTTTAGGTTCCCAATTTCCATAAGTATTCTTAAAATTGATCTCCGTGAGAATGTGCCCGCTGAGGAGGTGGGGTTCTCTACATCCAACACCCGACACAAAGCTGGCCTTTCACCATCTTACTCTGGTGCACTGTTTCCAAGACACATGAACTTCCTAGGCACCTAGGAGATCACTTAAGCGAATGAATGTACTGTGAAGGCTGGGTGATGCCATTCTTTTTCTTTCTCTGACCCTACTGAAAAAGGAACTTATCCTGTATGCTGATAGGTCATTAAAGTAATTTTGAAGGTGTTAAATCATTATGTAATCATTGGCATGTAATTCAGAAAGAGGGTGAAGAATTGAGGGGCATGCCAGTTCCATTCTCATCTGCTTTCTAGGATCAATGTTTGTTTCTTCTCTTTACTTGTATAAGGAAGGAAATTAGGAATAGAATTTCTGCTGAACTGTGCCTCATTTAACATAGAATCATGCATGAATATCTGTACTAATAATTTTGTAGATGTCCTAATTTTTTAATAAGGAAAATATTTTGAATTAAAACTTAATATTGTCTTATTTAAATTTGTCAAGAATGTGTGCTATATTATTGTTTTGACCAATTATAACAAGAATTCAATCTAGAAAGGAAAAATGTTTAACCAATAGAGCTTCATGGTCAACAGGATATTAATATCTTTACATTTCAATGTATGTGTGTATTTGTCAGAGAACTGAGATGGGATGGTCAAGAAATGATTATAATTTTTAGGATTAGAATTTCAATACGTTTCTTTGTGGTGAACTAAATAGAGATAGACAGTCCAAGAGAAAAGTGAACAATGTAAACTTTCCAAATACTGAAGAATAATTTGGTCATGTAGCCATTTCAGTGAATATGGGTGATTATCTAAGAACTATGAATACACTGGGCTCCTTTAAAAGAATGATGTAATAGTTGTATTTTTTAAAATAATATTTTATTTCCTTATTTTTAGAAAGAGGGGAAGGGAGAGAGGCAGAGAGGGAGAGAGACATCAATGTATGGTTGCGTTTCACCTGCCTCCAGCCACAGACCTGACTGGAGACCTGGTTTGCAACCTTGTTATGTGCCCTGGCTGGGGTAATAGTTGTATTTTAAACTAATATTTATGGTATGTTGAAAACCTCCTTTTGACTAAGTGTACACGAAAAGCTTTAGATGGCAACTCAAAAATATATGAGGGGATTCAAAATTATATGAAAAAAATGTTAAGGAGTAGGTAAGGAAAAAGATTAAACACCATTGACTGAGAGCCATTCTTGACCCAGCAAGTGACCCCAGAAAGTTATCATTGAACCTGCATTTAGTCCATCTTTATTGTTAAAAAGTAAACTGAAGCATATTAAACATTGTAAGGGTTCCTTTGAGCAAAAGTTGATTAGAATCAGGCCGTGGCCAAACCAGAAATGATTAGGAGCTCTGTACCAACTGTAGCTAGACTGACCTAGAGAAGGTGCAGAAGCAAAGGAAGGAATTATTTGATCAGCTACAGATTAAAGCCTAGTTGACTATATGCGATTGGTTGTCCTTAGGTTTTGATTTAATCACCTCACAGGCTTAGAGTTTGGTTTGCTTAGTCAGCTGTCACAGCATTAGACTTACATTAGTCTAATGACTTCCTTGTTTAATTAACTTTACACGACTCATGGCCCCCAGCCAAGGACCTGTGCCAGGGAGCCAGGTTAGGCCTCCTGACAGGCTTGTAGCATGTGTGTGTGTTTGTGTGTGTGTGTGTGTGCTCGCACGTGCAAAAGTGATGGGGGTTGTTGGCAGGTGTGTGCGTTTGGATGTGTGTTGGGTAGGAAGTGTGTTTTGGTCTGTGTGATTGTGTGTTGGGATGTGTGTATGTGAGGGTTGGAAGGTGTGTGTGAGTGTCAGTGTGTGGGTCAGTGTGTGATGGGGGGTGTTGTCACTTTGTAGTGTGGCTGCAACTGTCCCCGCACCAGGCCTCCTGGTCCTCCTTGACGAGCCTCAGATCCAACACATGTGCGGATCAGGCCCAGGCTAATGTCTGACCAGGCTGATGTCTCTGGTTGTCAGCTCTGAACGTGGCAGGGGAAGAGACCATGAGATTAAAATAAAGCTTATGGAATTGTTTCATTGTCCCTGATCAACTGCTAAGGAGAACATGGCTTCTCTTATGGTGAAAGCAGAGAAGTATAAAAACACCAACAGGAGAAACGGATTCTAAACTGTGGAGCTAGCTTTAACCCACTTGGTTTGATAGCACCTCTTGAAAATACATGATGACCGTGGAGGCATTGTGGGGTGCGGGTACCCCAAATTGTCCTCACCCATCCAGCTGAAGCCCCAGCTGGGAAACTATCTGTAAACCCTCCTCGGATTCAGGGAGTTAAGAACAGCATTGCTTGAATAAGAAGATAGAAAGAACCACCCAAAGACTTTAAAAGCCTACCAAGAAATCCGTTAAATTAGCAAGGGGCTGTCACAATTGTGTATCTGATGTCACAGCAAATTTTATTCGTACATTCAACTCCTGCCACCTGAGCTGAGAGGTGTCCTTTACTGCAGATTTCAGGGACAAAGAAGGAGACCTGCAGTAGAAGATGGCATCTGTATTGTGTGACTTGCAGCTCTCTGCACACTGCACCCCAAGCCACTGTAAGAAAATCTGATACACTCGCGTCACAAAACAGTTCAAATCACGTTTAAACATCAAAAAAGGCCTCCCTGCTTTACAAGGGATTCCTGGGACAATTCATTTAAATTGAAAGTGTCTGGCTATTAAGCCCTTTACAGTCCAGTAAAGACAGGAGAACCATAATTAGAAATTAAATGCTGACTACACCAACGAAAGTATTCTTGCCATGAGATGAAAATGCCTTGAAACGACTCGGTTTTATTACTGCAATATAGAACAGTGTAATCGAAGAATGGCGAAGTTCTCATATGTCAACCAGTACATGCAGAATTTAATATATAGCATGTATTATGTATATAAATAAATTTTATATACCAGAAGGGTTAAAGCTTTTATCATCTAAACTGGCTACTTGAGTGGTTTTCATGTTAAATGACAAAATTGTGCAATTGGAATCCTTGCTCCTTGCAAATGTTTCAAAGTCTGTTCTAGAGAAAGGTCTTTGGTAAAAGAAGGTCATAAAAATTATAGGACAAAAGTCAAATCAGATATTCTGCTGCGACTATGATAGGAGGGGAGTTACATGGAAACAAATACACACATTGTGGCTGATCCTAAAAGAAAAAATAGAAAGTTCTTCTGCTGCAAGTACACAGTTTCTGCTTATGAAATATTCCATAAACAGCGAGATCCCTGGAACCCATTTGAAAGATAGTGCGAGAATGAAATAATGAGCTTTTAAGATGATGATAGAAAAGGCCAGTGGCTCTGTCAGGAAAGGAATTGCAGTTGGTCATTTAGCGCAGAGAGACAAGGTACAGGTAGGCCCCTGGGTGGCCGGGGTTTCTAAAGAACAACGTGAGCACCTGTGGTCTGAATTCTGCATCACTGTATCTATACCTGCCTCCTTTCTCATGCCCATGGTCCAGGTGAACAAGGCCACCATGGGTTGCCTAGAAAAAGCCAATTGCCCAGCTTCCCTAGGTATAACCGGAGCCTGAGACAGCTAATAGAAAAATCCAGAAAAAGATGCTCTTTCCATGACAGGGCAGGTTTATCAAAAGAGAAATAGATGTGTGTACAACAGTAATGACTAAGAGCTTTTCTGTTTTACAGTGAACACACACCTCATGGAGCCAAAATGTAATAGAGGGGAATAGAAATACTATAACACCACTCTGGCATGTACTCAGGAGGAAGATATTACTTGGTTTAAAAAATGTAACTGAGCCCTGGCTGGTGTGGCTCAGTGGATAAGGCGCTGACCTGCAAACCCAAAGGTCACTCGTTCGATTCCCAGCCAGGGCACATAACCAGGATGCAAGCCAGGTCTCTAGCCAGGTCTCCAGTCAGGTTGGTAGCTGGAGGTAGGTAAAAGGCAACCATACGTTGATATTTTTCTCCTTTTTTTCCTCCCTCTCTGCCCTTCTGTCTCTGAAAATAATAAATAAAATCTTAAAAATGTAACTGAGTCGTTGCTAGTGGTGACTTGGCCATTTTAATGCGCTGGCCAGCTGGTCTTTGTATAGCTGAGGGAGAGTCCCTTCAGAATTGTAGGACTCTATAAAAAGCTGGTTTCTCCTTTCTGGGGGGCCCGAGAGGCACAATTTGAAAAGGGAGGTGCAGGAGGGAATGTGGGGGACTACAGTGTCAGGCCTGAGCTCCTGAGCAAGCCGGGAGGAGTCGTGCAGGTTGTGGGGCCATCAGAAAAGAAGACTATATTTTCCTCATAGATGCTATCCCAACATGGGCTCCAGTGCTGTCTCTCAGCTCGGTAGGAAGGCACCCTCACACCATGGAAACACAGGTACTGGGCGGGTGCACTCCCACTCCAGGTGGGAGGACCAGGGTGAATTTCTTTACGCCCAGAGCGGTTTTCCCCGCTGATGAATGGGCTGCACAGTTATCCCTCTGCGTTGTGGCCCATGGTGAGGATTGCATGAAATAACCCTCTTTTCATGTTCAGCCCAGGACCTGGCCAATAATAGACTCAGCCAGTGGCCGGTGCTATTAATAGGGGGTGTTATTAATAGGAAACCTCCACCTGTTATTTGTTATTCTTTCGTGTGCGCCTGGTTCCCGTTCATTGCCTTTCACTGACATTGAGCCGTTCTATTAATCGTCTTCCTGCCTGTCCCCATTGTCCTTTGGACCTGCACCTTTTTTTAGCAGGAAAGAAAAGGGCTTTCACTCTAGGTAAAGCTCCTCTCTTCTGGGGGCCCTGCTGAGGATAGTCTATGGGGGAGGGAGTGGTTTCTCACCCCAGGCTTCCTGCCCTGAAACTGAGAGAAACAGGTCACCGCAGGCACTTAACAGAGGAGGATGTGGTCACTCACCTTTGCATGTTGCCATCGGGCCCATAAACCTTCAGAGGGATGAAGCTTCTCCTTTTATGATCACTTACAAACACATTTGAACAAAACAGTCTTGCAAATATAAACCAACCCCCATCAAAAACTCATTTTATGGATACGGCCTGGAGAGCCATCCTGTGAGGTTTGAGGGGTGTCTGTGGGCGATAGGAAGCTGCAGGGGAGTTTTGATCATCGGAGCAGTTTGATCTGTCTCATGAAAGGTGTGGGAGGGCAGGGAACCTAACGGGGTGTCTGTGAGAAGCTGCAGTCACATAGTAGAGGCTGCAAAGGTCCCACAAAGTCCAAAGGGTCAGTAACCATGGGAAAGGATGGTCAACCTCACTGATCGTCAGGAAAGTGTAAAGTGGAATGGCAACATAAAATAAAGTCGCATTAAAATATCATGCAACTGACAGTTAAAAAAGAGTGAAACAGGAACATCTAATGCTTTTAAGAATGCAAGAGATAGACAGTCGGGCCCGTTGCTAGGGGAGTGGAAATTGTTCCAATTCAGGAAAATAGTGCACCAATAAATGTTTTTTAAATTGCCTATATTCTTTTACAGATCTATCTCATTTTTTATGAACCTATTCTACAGAAATAAAAGCACTCATATGTAAGGATAGGCCCAGGGTACTAAATACAGCATTGCAGCTTCGGGCCTACTTAGTTTTATGTTGCAGTGCTGGGTCCCTTGTGTGACAAAAATGAATAAATCCAATGTGTTCTAGAGGAAACCATTTTTCACATCTTCCCCAGATTCGCAGGGGCCCGTCCTGTTGGAGCGAGTGGACACGGAGCCTGGGAGTCTGCCTTTTGGTCAGGTGATCTCAGTGCGGTGGCTGCGGACCCCACTTGAGGACACGCCGCAGGGCACGTTGCCTGGGACAGTGCGGATGACACAGGACGGAGTCCAGAGAGCAGGTGCCAGTGGGCAGGGACCCCGAGAGGAGGAGACGGGAGCAGGGGTGCTTTGCTGCGGGAAGGCAGCGTGTCGCATCACTGCCACTGAGCCAGGACAGAAGGAGCAAGGGTGCCCCACGCGAGTGGGCAGTGGGATTTGGAGACCTCACCAAGGGCAGGAAAAAGAATCGGGGAGTTCAGGTGACAGTGAGGGACACTGGGGAAGAGACCTTGGGGGGCTGGCTGTGCTAGGATGATGGAGTTCGTGCCCGCGGTGGTGCGCAGGGAGAGGCAGGGCTGAGATCCTGATCTCGTTTAGTAAGTGCCAGATGTTGTACGAAACATTCTTAACCTGTCAACGACTTCTTGAGGGAAACATTATACCCACTTCCAGACAAGAAAACCGAGGTTTAGGGAATTGGAGAGCGTCACCCAGGTCTCCGGGCTTGCTGGGCGAGTGGCGGCACCAGGCCTGGCACACCCTCCGCCCCCTTAAGAGCTCAGCTGCTCTCTGCCGCCTCCACAGCAGGGTGGGGAAGGGACCAGCTCTGAGCGCCAGGACAGGGAGAAGAACCCCCTGTGGGTAATCCGAGCCTTTTTGTTTTCAGGCACAATGAACAGACTGGTCTCAGACCCCCAGCTGTGGGACTCTGGGTCTTCCTGGCACCTTCCTTCCTCCGCTCCCAGCAGCTTTGTTCATTCACCCACCCCCCCTGACACACGTCACCATCCTGCAGGTGATAAGTAATCAGGCGGAGCAGAGCAGGGGTCAGGGCAGCCAGCCAGGCTCCTCTTCCCCGACCCCCAGGACAGGTTGGGAGCTTCAGTAAGACCAGAAAAGTGGGTCAGTCAGCTCTCTCTGCTCCTCTCTTCTCCCCTCCTGCCAGGGTAGCTGTGCTCCTTTGCCCTGACTGTCCTCAGCCCATCTGCAGGGCAGGCCGGGGTCCAGACCCTTGTGCTGACAGGAGTGGGGTTGGCGGCTGGGAGGCTGGCTAGTGGGAGCTCACCCAGGAAGACTGAGGTAAGGACCCAAATCTCTTGTTAAAGGAAAAATCTGGCGCACGGGTAGTAAAGGCCACATGTTTTCATTTTTCATCCTTTTAGTCATTAAGGCCAGGGCTGCTCAGGTGCCAGGTCACACAATCGATGGAGCGAGTTCACTGCGATGTCCCCGGTGGTTTGTTTCCTTGTGTTCCCAGCATGGGGAACAGTGCCTGGCATGGGCGGGCCCTCGAAAAACATCTGTTGAGTAAAGAATGACAGGATCCATCCCAGCCCTTCAGGAGCGCACAGTCTAGAGAAGCAGGCGTGGAACGAGTAACCACACGACAGATCCATCCGTCCCAGTGGTGGTGAGGGCTGCGAAGGATTAGGAAGGTCAGGATGAACTTGCAGTTATTTCAGAGAGCTGGAAAAATGCTCCCCTCGAGTGAGGCTTGCTTTTCAGAGTGTTTGCAGTTTCAATGTGAGGGACAAAAGAAAAAATCTTTAAAATGAGCCTGTCCAAGGCAGAACCACAGCTGTTGATAGACAATGCAGCATGTGATAACGTTATTGAATGGAAAAGCAAATTCTTGTTGGTGGCAACAACACAAAAACCAAAACAAAACTGTGTGTGTGTATGAGGGAGAGAGAGAGAGAGAGAGAGAGAGAGAGAGAGAGGGAGAGAGAGAATGAGACCATTTAAGTCTCTACATCTGCAAGAAGGAAGGTTCCAGGACCATCCCATGGGGGATCTGTGTCCGGTGTTTATCATCTATAATTTGGTCCCTCCACTTTGAGTTATGGAATACTTGACAATCTTTTGGTTAAGAGTACTCTAAAGTGTCACTCCTCCCTCATCCTCATTCCTTAGTCCCATGCCCCTCCAGGATGGTCAATGGTCCCCGTCTTCTCTGGGCATTGGATCGCTCTCCACTGAGGTAGTTCCTTCCCCACAGGATGGGCTTAGCTGCCTTCCCCTTGTCTCATAAGCCCATCTTCCATGGCTCGACTGCCCTAGGATCTTAGTAAATCCCTGAACCTTTAATAAAAATAAACAGCAGGTGGTGGGCCTCAGGGAGAGGCAACACACTTTGCAGCAAGAAGACCTGAAGACTCAGACTGTCTGTGTTTTGAAATTATAATCTTGATGAAATCACTTAACCTCCCTGAGCCTCCGGTTCCTCATCTGCAAACTAAGACTGATAACATTGTCTACCTGACCAGGTGGTTGAGAGGTAAGAACAGGTGAGATCATGTATACAATAGCCCAGAAGTGGGGTGGGCGATAGGGGGCCGGGTGCCAATGACCACAGGAACCTGCCCACTTCACCCCCTGCCTGGGCTGGGGTACAGCATCGACAGCAATGCCCAGCCCTGTGCCCCAGAAGAAAGCTGAAACCATCTCTTTTCCAAGGTCCTTCTTTCCTGAGGAAGTGTCTATTTGTGTGACCACTGTCGTGTGGCTCAGTCCATTCCCATTGCCATAAAAAAACACCAGAGGCTGGATGGCTGATAAATAACAGAAGTGTATTCCTCACAGTTCCAGAGGCTGAAGTCCAAGATCAAGGCACCAGCATGGTTGGGTAAGCCCTCTTTCTGGGTCATTATGCATTATGGAAGCCTTCTCCTTGTCCTCATATGGTGGAAGGGGTGAGGGAGCTCTGTGGACTCTCTCTCTCTTTTTTTTTTTCAGACATTTCCTTCAACAACTATATTCTTAAATATATATATATATAAATAAATATGACAGTTCAACTTTTGAAGTATTACCACATTCAAGATGTGGATCCTCTTTTATAAGGGCACTAATCCCATTCCTGAGGGCTCCATCCTCATGGCTTAATCATCTTCCAAAGGCACTGCCTCCAAATACCATCCTGTTTGGGGGTTAGGATTCCAATGTATACATTTGGAGGGACGCAACATCCCCACCACAGGGGTGTGAATGGATTAAAACAAACCAGACAATGGAAGCGACTGGCAAAGCTTGTGCCAGGGTGCAGAGCCCAGTCTGGGACCCTAGCTGCATGTGGCTTCCAAGGCTGGAGTGGGGCCACTTGAGCCTTTTTGTCCAATTAGTGCTGAGTTGTCACTCAGGGAACCATTTAAACTCTGGAATGGAAGCAGCTGGGTTTCTTCCTGCCCAGGATTCAGGAACCCTGAGCCCACAGGCCATGCCTGTTTTTAAATGATCTCAGAACGAAAGCCCCGGGCCTGTTTATAACTGCAGAAGGGTAACCCAAACTGTCCCTTCCCTCCGGTGGTGGAGACGCTTTAGGCAAGTGTCACTTGGTGTCACTTGGTACAGTTCTCAGGGGCCAAGAGCATGAGTCACCGACCTGTGAGGAAATTTTGGCTCCAGTTCAAAACAAACAGAAGCCTGACTCATGGATACAGGTAAGAAGTAGAGGGAAAAGAACCAACAAAAGCTGAGAAGCCAAAAGTGGTGGCTCCACCCTCCAGTTGGCACTGGATTTTGTCACCAGGGCCCTGGCTGGGGCCACTGGCCACCGCCCAGGCCCCAGCACGGAGATGGCAGGAGACCTTTGGACCGTGTGTGATGTAATTCCCACAGCTCAGCAGTTCCCTGGAGGAATGATGGGGTTGCTAGTTATGAGCAAATAATGGCGGGAGATATCACGACATCCCCACCCGGGATCCCCTGCCTTCCAGCTCTGGAGTTGACACCCACTTCTTCTTCTGCTTATCACCTCCTTGATGCTCCTCCTTGAGCACAACTTGAAGCAAAAGTCGAAACCCACATCCCCCTCCCTGCATTCCGCTCTGAACCTGGGAAAGCTGGCTCTCTGAATGAAGCCTCTGAGCCCTGGCTGGTGCGGCTGGTGTGGCTTGGTGGACTGAGCGCCGGCCTGCAACCTGAAGGGTCACCAGTTCGATTCCCAGTCAGGGCACATGCCTGAGTTGAGAGCCAGGTCCCCAGCTGAGGCCTTGTGAAAGGCAACCACACACTGATGTTTCTCTCCTTCCCTTCCTCTCTCTCTAACTGAAGCCAGGAAGCTGGAGGAGTCTCTCCAGAGCTCTCATGAGAGATGAACAGGCTGGAGGCCTAGCCCGGCCCAGCCTGGTAGACCCTGCCGCCTTCACTGCAGGGTGACAGCACCCTGAAAGGGCCAGAACAATAGCCACCAGACCCAGAGGCTGGAGAGCAGTGTTAGACCTCAGCTCCCTTCATGTATTGGGGTCCCTATATTGTCATATGTAAAATGGAGGAGTGGGCCTGACTCCCCACAGTGCCTAAGAGGCAACCTCAGGGGAAGGCAGTCTGTAAGGGGGCCGGGATGGGGGTGGGCCCGCTGCTGGCCTCCTAAACCCTTCTGCCTCTTTGGTCAAGGGAGCACCCTAACGTCAGGGCTGTCCTCTGTAGAGCCGCTCAGTGAGTCCCAGCAAACCCCTCGGGTTGGTTCCCCAAAAGGTGTAGCTGGATCTCACTCCAGGAGCAGCACAGAAAGTGGTTTATGTCCTGAAAGAAGCTGCCTTGTTTGCTTGTTTTCAAAGAAAGGCTTTACGGGAATCCCTACACTTGAACACATTATACCCTTGACCTCCAGATCAGCCCTTTGATGTGACACCAAGGTGACGCAGAAATGCAGGCTCTTTCCCAGGGGGCATGGGCCGCGTCGGGGACTCATGGGCCGCGAGTCTATTTCCACTCGGGAAAACACGGGACCCCAGCACACCAAGACTGGTGAGAGCCACCTCGTGAGGCTTACAGTGGGTGTGTGTACCAGTCTTGACCATTTTCTCCTTTTCCTGTTGGCACTGCTGACACGAGACACAAAACAAACTTGAGCCTGGAGACGCAGGCTTGTCATTTTTTTGTGCACTGAGCAGGTGGCAGTTTCCCACAGCTGCTGTGTGGTCCTGACACAGCCTCCTCCCCTGTCCCCTAGCTCAAAACAAATGAAAACAGAAACAGCCCCCTCCCCCCAACACCAAATAAAACACCATATGTCTTCGTTGGCCCAGTCACCCGATGTGACCCAGGCCAGTGACGACTGTCAGCACCTGGCCCCCTGCATGCTGGGTAACTGGAGCAGACCTGCAGGTGGCCTGTCCCTCTTGCTCTATAAATACGCTGAAACTCGAGGAATGAATGCGGTCTTATTCTAAGGGTATTCTTCCCCGGCCTTGACCTGCACTCTGGTTCATTAAAATGCTTAAGTCACCTTGTTTATCGAGGGCTGCTGAGCTACAGAACAGTCTTAGAGGCTGTGAAAAGATAGAGAAGAAATGAAAAAACACTGCATTTCTGTCCCCAAGGCGCCTTCTTTCTAAAGAAAGGAAGGCAAAATCAACATTAAAAGATAATATGTAGTCCAACTCATCAAGGTGAACCATCCACTCAGTTATGGGATCAATGGAGATCGTGTGACCAGGGGACTCAGTGGGAACTTGGCTGGGGAGTTGATCCATCACAGATCATAAAATAAGATCAGAGATTGCTGGATTCCAGGCATTCCGGTCAGTCGAAGCACGTCCTCCAACGGGAAGAGTAGACACAGGCACCCAGGTGTAGGAGGTGTAAATGGACCATCTGGGAGCAAAGTGTGGGAAAGATACATGTGAGAAGGTGAGTCACGTGGAAGGCCCATCCATGAACTCACATGTGCTGACACGAGTTAGGGGGGTCCTGTCCCTTTCCTGCTGAGAAAGGCTGCCTAGGATGGGCCATCAGGAACCCATTCTCAGAGCAGCATGGAAACAGGAACTTTGAGATCAAGGGAATGGATGTTTATAGGATAATAAAGGTTGGAGGGGAAAACACATTACACAACGAGACTTAGGAGAGTTTTATTTAGAAGATCGATAAATAGATGACACAAAACTTGTCCAATTTTGGCCTCATTGTTTGGGGATCTTTTCAATCCAAACTAAAACGTTGGCAGTAAGCACAGAGCATGTGTCAACAAAAGCAGCGGGACAAGGTGGGTGTTCATGAACGTTGGTTAAAGCCATTATTTTCCATCCAAGTCAACAAAATCTGTACTTCGAACACCGGGACATTGTCGAGTTCCAAGCAAATTCTATGCCTTTAAAATGGTCGGAGAGGCCGTAAGCCTTCCAACTACCTATCAACACCCCCTGCCCTACTTCTGGTTCATCCAACAGGCTAAAGAGCGATGGACACAAGCCAATCGCCACTGGCTGGTGGAAGAGCCGACTTGTTCGTCTTGAGCAGTGAACATTCAGAAGAGTCCCAGGGTCCCTATTTCATGGCATTACATGAAACTCCCTGGACCCTTCTCCGGAAAGCTCTCACAGCTGACCTCTTCGTTACTGGTGTGCTTATTTCTGGGCTCCCCATGTGCGTAGACCCCCAAGCCAAGACCCCAGCGTCTGCTCCTGCCAGTGTGGGGTGTGGCCTCCCATCGCAAGACAGCCTCCTTCCGTCTTCATAAGGTGTTTCTTCAGACACGCAAGGGTGTCTCAGTCAAGGCAGCTGCCTCTTGCCCTGTCTGGGCTGCGGGCTTCCCCGACAGGCTGGCCAAGAAGCAATATACTTATACACGTCTCTCGGGGCCCCGTGAGCTTGCAAACTGCAGGAAAATACGACAATATTTTAACAGGCTATCCAGCCAACAGGGGTCCTGGGACTTTTATATTAGGACTCCAGGACTAATCCTGTCAAAGCTAACACAGGGTAGAACAATATTTAGCCAGAGAAAACTGCTGAAAGCTGCTAGTGTGTGGTCCTTTGTTTATTAGAATGGGATGGAAGGACCAGCGAATAATCATTATGACGCCGGGCCGTGGGTTTGCGAAGGAGAGGGCGGTTCAGAGAGTGTTTACCTTCCGTGGAACAATTCCTGAGGCATTCCAAGAAAAACCCCATTATGGTGTTCACGCCCCCCAGAAGCTGGGCTGCACATTCGCGGGGCTCTTTCAGGCACTCGCTTTGGAAAAGGCCAGCCAAGGTTTCCCAAATAACACGTTATTTTTATTCGTATAGCTGTGGGGGTTGGCAGCTTTTTCTACATCATCTGCCAAGATTCCGAGCCTTCTCCCTAAAATCAGAGAGGGGAGCCAGGCTGGGAAGGGCCGTGGCCTGCCACCGATGCTGGCCACTGCCCTGCAGATAAGTTCACGCCGTACGTTCGGGGCTGGAGCTACTCTCCAGCTGCGATCCGCAGGTCCAAGTAAGTCAGATGGGAACTCTGTCGGAGCATTGCATCCTCAGCTCTCCTTTCCTTGTTTTCTCTCCTCAGTGTCATGTGCTCTCATGCCCTGAACACACACACACGTGCATGCACGCCTATATGTGTATGTGCACACACTCACCCGAACACATGTATCTGTGTACACAGGTACCCACACAAGCACATGTACCCACTCTGGGAAAACAGCAGAGACAGGTATGAATGTGCAGGGCCGAGGAGGTGGAAGCAGAGAGAGATCAGTTAGGTGCAGGAAACCATGTTTTGAAGCAGCTCACGTTGACATCTGGATCAGAGGACGTCGGGATCCCAGCTCCCTCCCTGGTTGGCTCAATCCTGTTGGATTAGGAACATAATCTGAGGCCTAGTTTCTTTTTCTCTGAAATGAGGATAGCACCATCTACTCAAGATTTTTTTTTTCTTTTGCAAATTAAATGAAATGATACGTGTTAAAACTGTAAATTGAAATTCTGTGAAGATTCATACAGGAGCAAAGAAAAAGGGAAACGTACCCCTATGTTCCTCTATCAAAACACTCACTTATTTTGAATCAAGGGCAAAAAGTTCATTCAAGCTCTATGACTAAAATTCACGACTCCGTCTGAAGCCACAGGGCTGTCATTGTCACCTGTGTTCACCACCTGGTAGGGAGGAGCCTACTACAGAGGCCTGGAAATCCTGGGCTGATTGGTAACCACTGTTCATTGTACAATAGCAGGGTCATAAGACTAACAACTTACCTTTTACTTATAATTTTGATCTTTTGTTCATCGTAGATTTTTCGCATTCATTTTCAAGTATTGCATCAAAATGCTATTCATCTTGACGACTGAGTTCCTGGGTGCTCTTTACATTTTGCATGGGGTGAGGGTGACTGTCTCCCTCGCTCCTCCAGGGCCAGCCCCAGTAAACTGGAAATGGGTGTCACCATGATTGCCATTGGTGGATCCTCTGTACATTCCTCACTAAGCCACTTTATCTTTTTTCCCCATGTGCCCAAGTTAGACGCCATGTGCTTCCTCCATCTGGGGAATTCCTGCACTCCGCACTATGCTGTGCTACCTTGGGGGTGTCAGAGATGAGGAGGGGATGTCCAGTGTGGGACAGAGCCCCACCTCCCTGGCCCAGTTGATTTCACAGCAGCAGCAGGGCCAAGACCAGTCACCTAACTCAGCAAGGAGCCTGGCCAGTAGCCCACACACAATTTACAGATCAGGGTGCAAACAGGCAGCTGAAATGTTCCAACAGCGGGTTCCTTGGGTACCATGTGGTCAAGACCCACAGAACTGCACTCCGTTGGACCCTGGGCTGACTCCGTCAGGCCCCTCCTTCTTGTTTTGGCAACCCAGTCTTGACAACTTGGTGTTGGTGGCTCAGTCTCCCCCTTGTCACCCAGCTCGTGCCTCCCACTCCCTCCAGGTCTCCGACACTTACCAAAGCTTCCCTTTCCGACTTCCCGGAACGTTTGCTCCTTCATTTCTCCAACCTGGCTCCACTGTTAGTGAGCATCGCACAAAGAGAATTGTCACGCTCAGTTCCATTGCTGTGGATGTCTTAATTTATCACCACCCCTCTGAATGTAGTACTTGGTTCTTACAGCACAGTTTGGGCTTTAGGAAAAAATTGATGGCGAGCTATTTGATCTGCCTCTTTTCAACATTTTCCTTTCTAACCGTATTACTGGGTAAGCATTTCATTAGAGTTTTCGATGCTTTTCTAACTCTGTCCATCCGTCTACATTTATTGCCTAGCATTCTTCTGTAAAGTAGAGTTTTCCTTTATTAACTAAAGATACTTGGCCAGCAGGGTAAGCAAAGTGAACAAGTACTGTGTTTTAATGACCTTTGGGCATGATGTTGATGCTTTGCTGCAACAGATACTGAAAATGGAGGACCTCCCCTCTCACCCCGATCACTAGGAGTTCCTAGATCTCCATTTCAAAGGTAAAGAAATAAAGCCCTGAGGAAGTTTCCTTTTTCCCTGTTATGTAGCTAATAAGTGACAGAGTTAGGATTCCAATCTCCTAACCATAAAGCGCTCCTGTTTCCCTATGACCTATGTTTTTGTGTGTTTTTCTAAGTTTCTAAAAACACTAATTTTGAAAGCACAGAAACTTGCAGCTTATTCAGTGAACCCTAGATTCAGAGACTCAAGTTCACGTTGCCTGGTGGTTTCTGCCTGTCATGGGATTTAACTTGCTCTTAGTCCCTCTCTTCCTCTTCCCTGTTGTCATGATCATTCTCACTAACAGGGAAGCTAGAAGCAGCACAGAAATTGAGAGACTGTTTTTTTGGCTAACAGTCCAGTTCTTCCCCAAGCGGTGGCCTGCCCCTTTGTCATTCATCTTTTTTTTTTCTATCAACAAAGCTATAAATGTCACAAATACAGTCCAGAGAGCTGCAAGGACTTCCAGATGAAACACAGTGTCTTCCCTTTTCCTGTTATTCTCATCCAAATATTCTCCACTGCAACCCTACCAGCAGTTTTGGGCTTTTCCTGGCCCCAAAGCTCCTCTTCTGTTCTCCATTTTGTTTGATTTTTTTTTTTTTTTTTTTGAACTAGCTATATTCTTCCCTATTTGGCCTACTTTGTCCTATCTACTTGGTCTTATCTAAAGGTAGAACCCTATTCCATTCTGTATCTGAACGTAAGCTACGCTATCTCCCAAATAAGCAAATAACTAATCAGCTTACATATTTATGGGTTAAATGAAGTTTTATTGACCAACATACGCCTATCATTTAGAACATTGATATTAGATAATGACTGACAATTTTGTCTTCCGTTATCACCTGTTAGGGAGGACATTAGGTCCTTTACTTGCAGGACCTCATTTTATGCCTATAACAACCATCTAAGATAGATATTTTATCATGTTCATTTTGCAGGTATGAAAACCAGGATCCAGAAGTCTGAATACTGACCCATGTTAGTAAGTGGCAGGGCCAGAGTTCAAAGCCAGACCCTCTGACTTGGGAGCCCACACTTGCAACCTAATTCTAAGGAATACTTAGAATTCCTTTGCTATGTTGGAGTCTGTCAGCCAATGAAAATGTGGCTGTGACAACAACTCGCTCACATGCATCACCATCCCATGAATTCTGAGAAACAGACTTCCACTTTCAGGTATGATTGAGTACCTTGGGGCAGAGCAACATTCCTGCTAAAAATAACTTGAAAAGCTGTATAAAAACAATTTCAAAAATAATTTTCCATGCATCAGAGCCCCACAGAAGCAAAGAGGAAAAGGGAGTCTTAATTCCGAGGAGAAAAGAATGAAGAAATGAGCCGACTTTGTGCAGCCATGTTAACTCTTGGGGTGTTTGCTGATTCAGAGACTCAGGGGTTGCCAGGTTGTTGCTGGGGACAGAGGATCAGCAGAGCTTTGGGACTTTCTGTGTGTGCTTGAAGGACCCATTATTTTCAATGAGAATGAAGGGGCAAAGAAGTGGACCTGTCACATTGCCAGGTTTTTTCTCAGAAAATTAAAAAAATTTTTTCTGAAGTTAGGCAGAACCAATTAAAAGTAAGCAGACAGGCCCTGGCTGGTGGCTCAGTGGGTAGATGCTGGCCTGCAAACCCTAGGGTCGCTGGTTCGATTCCTAGCCAGGGCACATACCCAGGTTGCAAGCCAGGTCTCCAGCCAGGTTTGTAGTTGGAGGCAGGTGAAAGGCAACCATACATTGATGTTTCTCTCCCTCTCTTCCTCCCTCCCTGCTCTTCTCTCTAAAAATAATGAATAAAATCTTAAGGAAAAACAAAGAAAGAAAGAAACATAAGCAGACAGCCCAGGAAGTTGGCCTGAGTGTTGGCCACGGAGCTCTCCTTCCAATTAAAAGCCGTGGTGCATAGAAAACCAACCTCAGAAGGCACCAAAAGGTAGAGAGAGGAAAATAGACAGGCCAGGGACCTCAGGACCTGGCAAATGACAGGGTGCTGAATTCTTTAGGTGTGTTTATGGTTTAGGTCTGTTTGCCTTATAAACCCATGACCAGGGCTGAAGAAGCCAGTATCCTGGAAACTGCAATGGGTGTAGGCCCAAAGGGAGGTCAATAGAAGCTTGCTCTCTTTAGCTAAAAGGCCAGGCAAAGGCAGCCTAACAAGACAGAAGAATTTTTCTTAAGGCTTTATGTGCTCATTTTTAGAGATAAAAGGGGGAAGGAGATAGTCATTGATAAGAGAGAGAAACAGCAATTGGTTGCTTCTCATATGTGCCCCATCCAGGAATCGAACCAGCAACACAGTCATATGCCCTGACTAGGAATTGAACCGGTGACTTTTCACTTTGCTGAATGATGTCCAACCCACCAAGCCACACCGGTCAGGGCAAAACAGGAAACTTTTAAGCAATAAATGTCCTGCTCCAGCTGAACACTGTGGAAAACACCTTGGTCTCACTCCCACCTACACCAGGGAAGACTGAGTGAGAAGCCTAGATTCCCACCCTGGCCATGTTGTCACTAGGTCCCAACACCCCTCAGGGGAGTGTCAGAGACCAAGTGCCAGACTGGGGTCTCTCATCCGTGCCCGCTGGTGGGAGGCCTCCTTCCTGCAGTGTCTGTGGAGACCATGTGGGGAGACAGGACAGACTTCCAGCTCCACCCGGCAGTACTAAGAGCAAAGCCAACTAAAACAGAAGGTTTAAGTGAGACCCACCATCTCATAACATACTAAGAAAACGTAGATTTCCACTGAAAGTCACTTATCATACTAAGAAACAGGACGATTTCCATTTGAATTAAAAAAAAAACAATCACTAGATAGATGCCAAGACTGAGCTGAGAGATGTTAGAAGGATCTGACAAAGATTTTAAAGCTACCATGATAAAGTGCTTTAATAACACACCACAGTGCGAGCTTACCCTTCCTGATGGTTAAGGCGGTAAATTTTCTGTTATCTGTATCTTACCGCAGTTAGGAAACTTTTAAGGGCTTCAACCAGCAATTATGAACTGGCTTGAAAGATCTTTTTTATAGCCTCAGCAATAGAAGACATGAAGAAGAACCGAATGGATATTTTAAAACTGAAAATATAATAATCAAAATGAAAAGCTCAGCTCAATAGGTTCAAAACAGAACAGAACAGAGGAATGAATCACTGAGCTGGGAGACAGATAATACAAAGTACTCAGTTTTCACAGGACAGAAAGTAGACGGAACCAAACAATGAACAGCCCCATCAGGGACTTGTGAGATTATAACAAAATCATTAATATTCATGTCATTGGAGTCCTGGAAGGAAAGGCAAAGAGGGCAGGACCGAAAAGACACCCAGGGAAACAGGCTAAAAGCTAAGCAATTCTGTGGCTTCCAGTTTTTCACATTTATAAGCAAGGGAGTTGCAATGACTTTGTTTATGTTCACTTAGTTGAGGATTTTCCTGGACTAGTGTAGGGGCGAAGATTAATTTCCACATCATTTCTGAAAGTGCTATTATGGGATAAAAGAAAAGAAAGGTTTCTATTCTCCTTATAGTAGTGCCTGTCTTAGCATTTGATATACAAAATAGGGTCAACACAACTTTGATGAACGAATACTTCCTAACACTTGCCACCATCAGTCTTTCCAACTTTTTACTATTACCATATTTTTGGCCAAAGGAATGTGCATAAATAATTCTTTCCTAGTATTTCATTTGGCATGGGGTTAGTTAGAAGTGAGGTTATGCATCTCTGTGTATATTTGTTTACTAATTGTGATTCTTCTCCTATGATTTCTAGAACAGAGATGTTTGTAACTGAGAAACAAAATAGTGCTTTTGTCGGGTTGAAACTCTTTCTTCGTACGTTCCCTGAAATAGCCATAAGTTCTACCAAAAGATGAAACGTATACTATCACTTTCACTAACTACAGCTCTTTGCCTGGAACAAACTGAACTCTTTCAGCTGAGATTAGATTTAACTAACCCTTTCAAGCCGAGATTCTCAGATGCTTTTTCATTATGCTCCTCCACATGTATAATTAATTTCGGTGATGATTAATTAATAAATACCACTTTTGCCATCTGGAGCAAGCTATCTACCTCCTGGTCTTCTCATTTCTTCAGCTTAGTGAAGGACTGAGTAAATGTGCTTGCCTTCCATTTCATATTATTTTTCTTCTTCTTTTCTTTGTGACAAGTAATTTTTCGGGGAACCGGCTGGCAAATTGATGCCTGGAAGAAGCCTAGGAGAATCCGCTTGAATGTTCTGTATTCAAGCTACAGATTTTTGTTCTGTGTATTAGCTTCTATTATTATTATTATTATTATTATTTCAATGTATGGTTGCCTTTCACCTGCCTCCTGCTACGGACCTGGTTGGAGACCTGGCTTGCAACCTGGGTATGTGCCCTGGCTGGGAATCGAACCAGCAACCTTTGGGTTTGCAGGCCAGCACCTTATGCACTGTGCCACCACCCAGGGCCAGCTCCTATTTTTATAGAGCCATAGTAATCTGTTCACTAGCAAGTCTGAAAAACAAAACAAAAAATATACGAATAACAAGAGGGATTTTTGGGTCTGGCCACCATCTATTTTCACAGTCCCCTTCCGACTACAGTGAATGCTTATCACACACAAAAGGGCTCCCCTTCCTAGAGTGACCCCTCCTCTGACACCCCTGCCTGTCATTGGAGGAGCTGTTCCTTGGGCCTGATGTGCCCTTTCCCAGCTTTGCCACCTGCAGATTTCTCTTCTTCGCTGACACCAGCGTCAGCACGTCTGTGGAGGCTCTTCTGCCACCTCGGTCAAGAGCTCATCGCCTTCTGGCCACATCTCTGCAGAACACATTGCCACAGTGACACCTTCCTCATGGCACCGCCCTGTCCCCCTTCAGAGTCCTCAAAAACCACACCTTCTCTCTCTCTTTGTTCCTAGTATATGCCGCAGTGGAGAGTAAGAACATTTTTGTTCAGTGAGCGGCACCACATCCAACCATTTAGCAAAGATTCTTACTTTCAATGATGGACTGGGTTGAACACGCACCATCCCCAAGTGGTCGTCAGAAACAAGGCTGTAGTGACACTTTTCAGCAAAAAGCATCATAAAGCCACAGTGCAAATTGTAAGTGCTGGGATTCAGGGGTTAGCATTCTAGACCATATGAGATCTTTGCTCTAGTTGCCTCCCTCTCTTCCTCCCTCACCAACCTAGGGCTGTGAAGTGCTCTCCATACACACAGGGAAGGGATTCCCCAAATCCAAGCACACATGTTTAAAGTCAACTAATATTTGACCTGGGAGCTAAGACTACTTAATGAATAAAAGATAGTCTTTTAAGCACTTGGTGCTGGGAAAATGGCATCCACATGTAAAAGAATGAAACTAAGACCTTATCCTGCACCATTCACGACAAAGAACTCAAAATGGATTAAAGGTTTAAATGTAAGACCTTGAAACTGTAAAACTCCTAGAGGAAAACGTAGGAAAAAGTTCCTTGACGTTGGTCTTGACGATGATTTTTAGGATGTGGCATCCAAAGCAAAGGCAACGAAAGCAAAACCAAACAAGTGTGATTACATCAAACTAAAAAGCTTTTCTGCCCATCAAAGACAGCCACCCATAAAATGAAAAGAAAGCCTCTGGAATGGGAAAAAATATTTGCAAACCATGTATCTGATAAGGGGTTAATATCCAAAATATCTAAAGAGCTCACACAACTCAATAGCAAAGACAAATGATCCAGTTTCAAAAATGGGCCAAGGATCATCACTCCAGTTTTTTTGTTAAAATATGAGTGAGAATTGTAAGTAATGTCCTTCATTTAGAAAGGTCCCCGAACACAGGGTGCATGGGACATTCAGAGCCATCCCATCCGGGGACGTATGTAAGTTGGCTTCGTTATGTCTGTTCCATGGTGGACTTTGGGTCCTGAAGCATCTGTGGCCTGAAATGTTCGTGGCTGTCATGTTAGGGGGAGAGCACCTGATGTATGTTTATTGATTTTAGTGAGAGAAATGGTGGTGAGGGGAAGAAGCATCAATGTGAAAGAGAATCATCAATCAATTGCCTCCAAAATGCACCCTGACTAGGGGATTGAACGTACAACCTTTTGGTGTACCGGTCGACACTCCAGCCAACTGAGCCACCCTGCCAGGGCCACTACATTCAAAGAAATATAAAACCTAAGAGGAGAAAAGTTGACCAAAGTCACAAAAAATTTTAAAGTTCACGGGCAACAGAAGGTTCAGTTAACAAAAGTAGTTTTAGGTGATGCTGCCCAAGAGAATAATGAAGTGGCAGAATAGCACTGGTTGAATGTGGAAGAATCTGAGGACAAGATATTCAAGGACCTGTGTCACCATTCAAATCTCAGATGTCTGAATACCTGGGGAAAAAAAAAAAATCTAGCAACAAGTTGACATACACCAGAGGCCATATGCAAGGCCTGTCTCCCTACCCTAACTGCTATGTTCTTCCCTCACTCTGCGTCTCAGGCCTCACCTGGACCAGCTGTGACCATGACTGTGACTCACACCTGTCATAAACATCCCATCTGCCTCTGGAATTCCCAGGGACCTTCAGATGCTACTCAACCTATTGCCTTGGCTTCCTCTCGGCTTCCTGCGTGGGCTGAGCGGGAAACGGACTCCCCAGGACCAGGGCGCCTTCCAGAAGCCACTTTACTGTCCAGCACCGTGTCCAGCAGTCGTATAGGGAGCAAGTCACTGGCTGGTGAGCTTTCCCCCAGGAAGGTGGCTGCAATGTCTTGAACACCCTTCTCTGCGGCACAGAGGTAAGAAGTTCCGTTGGCTTTGATTTACAGAGAGTTTAGCAAGAGGGGTGAGGTTTTTGACCATGAGAGGAAACACCAAAGTGACTTCTGTGCTTTCAGGGTGTTGCAGAATTTCCGAACGTTTTTGTTGTGAGATGACATCCAAACCCGGACCCTAGAGTCACACCCTCAGCTACCTTCTGAGAGGCCCAGTGCCACTTCCCCAATTCCTATCCCACCCCCGACACCGTATCACTGCTGTTTGTCTTGGTGGCGGTGGTACTGTGAGGCCAGGAAGTCACTGGGTGTCATGGCTCCCCTGCATCCACTGTTTCTTAAAACGCTGCCCCTGTGTGGCAGGTGCTGTTGGACAAGGCTGTCCCCCAGCCCCCTCATAGCTGCACTCAGTGGCCCTTCTGGACCTTCCTGAAGACTTTGGCATCTGACTCATAGTCCTGCTGTCCCTTTCAACACAGAGGTTTAAACACACACTGACATGTTCTACCACATAAAAGAACTCGGGATGAGGCAGCCTGAAGCTTTGCTGTCACCCTCAGCACTTGGCCATCAGGGTTGTTACCAGGTCCAGAATGGCCGCTGGGCCTCCAGACAGCAAGTCCACCTTCAAAAAAATAAAAAGAGGAGTAGAAGCTATCTTTAGATTTCTGGCCACCTTTTGTGCGTGTGTGTGTGTGTGTGTGTGTGTGTGTGTGTAAGAGTTTTACTTATTTGTTTTTAGAGAGAGAGGAAGGGAGGGAGAAAGAGAGGGAAAGAAGCATCAATGTGTGGGTGCCTCTTGAGCACCCATATCCGGGGGCCTGGCCCACAACCCACGAGTATGCCCTGACTGGGAATTGAACCAACAACTCTTTGGTTTGAGGGCTGGCGCTCAATCCACTGAGCCACACCAGCCAGGGCTCTGACTCTCTTTCAAGAAGCCTTCTAGAAGTCCTTCCCAACCACTTTCACTTAGGTTGTGCTGGTGAAAACTTAGTCACATGACTGTAACTAGGTGTAAGGCAGGCAGGATGGGTATATTATCATCCCGAACGGAACAGGAGTTGTTTCAATAAAAAGGAAAGTAGATATGGCTAGATGTAGGATAGCAGCCACGGGCAGTCTTTCCTCCCTTCATTCCCCAGCCAACAAGTCCTACCTCCCAGTCACACTACACTCCTTTTATTTCTACAACTCAACCCATCCTATTACTGAACTATTACGTGGTGCCAGACGTTTGCTTAAAGATAAACACCTGAGGCTGGGGGCTGGCTGTCATGGGTGGATGCACAGAGGACACAAGAAACAAAGTTGATCCTTGATGACAGAGACCTGAGGCTTTAGCTTAAGATTCTCTGTTTGCCTGGTGTTTGAAATTTTCCATAATAAATAGTTTTCATTAAAAAAAACACACACTTACCACATTTTCTTGCTTTTTTCACATGCCAACACTGCACGCTCCCATGGCCCATGAGGACTGAGTCTCTTTCTCTCTGCTCACCTTTTTCCTCATGACGAGGACCTCATCCCTATATGTTCCATATCTGAACTGATGGTCTTCCTTCTTGCTGCACAACCTCCACTCTCATCTTTTCCGGTTGAAAGTCTTCACCCTCTAGAGCCGGATACAAATGTCACCTCATCCATGCAGACTTATGTCACAGGATCACCCAATGCAGAGTTATCCACACCTTCCTCTTTGGTTCTCTAGCATATTATCTCATTGCTCCAGTATTTATCACATGGTCGTCATGACTAAGTCATTGGATCATCAATGACTGTCATTGGGTTGTCGTGGTTAATCATTAGCTGTTGTGTGTCTGTCTCCCCAACAAGTAGATTCTTGAAGGCCGAACACCATTTCTTAGCCATCCTGGGCCTCCTTTGGCCAGCATAGTGTCTGGTCTATACAAAAACTTCTGTTAAATGCCTAGCCTGAACACAAAACCTCAGATGTATTTGAACTTTAAAGTTAGTCCAATATGTGGACGCAATGTATTTGTATGCACAGTGAAACTTAGAATTATAGAGCGAGGCCCAGAGGCCTTGTTTATTTAGTTACAGACACTGAACTGATGTCGAAAGTCAATCATCAGAATGAAAAGGAAATGACATGTGAGAGGAAGGCAGTCAGCCAAGGAAATGTCAACCAAAGGAGGGAAAAGTGCTCTTAGAGTTCTGGGAATGGACAGTATCATGAAAAAGCACAGAGTAAAGACAGAGAGAGAGAGGGAGCCGGTGGTGGGTAAATTATCTTTTTATTGTTTCAGGGAACACTTCATGCCTGAGCGTTCCAATAAAATGCATCAACGAGACTGGAAAGGATACGGATGTCTGGCTGGCCACTTAGCGTTTTAACAGCTTTTGCTGCACCTTCCAGGAAGCAGCGTCTCTGTCTCATGCATGGCGCCATTGGTTTGGGGCCCTGATCTCATGACCATGACCTCCCTGAGCTTCTGCATAGACACCAGGCTTCTTTGAGAGCAACTGAGGCATGCAAGTTCTGAGGCCCAGGTCCTGTTCTGCGGCTTGCCCCAAATATCTGTTATTAAGGCTCTTAGGGCACCAGGATAGGCAAAGGAAGAAAAAGAAAGGTTAGCCTGGAGCCCAGCCCTTATTTATGCAATGATGCCCATCATCCAGCTCCTTGCTTGGACCCTCGCCCCTCCCCACCAAAGACTAGAAAAATCTAACCTCTGCAGTGGGTCCGGCTTTCCTGACTGGGAGTGGCACTTAGGACAGGGGGTGTTAAGGGAGAACCCAGAGGACTTGAGCACCCATGGCAGGTTTGAAGGAGAGGAATGGGAGGGGGAAGAAGAGTGAGAAATAGGGGTGTCAACCCAGCACACTTTGCAGCTGGCCCGGGAAGAACTGGCCAGAGGAGCAAAGAGACTAAGTGACTTCAGTGGCCCCAGGTGTGGGAGAAACACCCACTGCCTTGGGGGTATTTCTGCCCTTCCGTTCTCTCTCAACCCCTAAATCTACGAGGCAATGCCTGTAGACCTCAGAGAGAAAATGACTTTTATCTCAGTGAATGTCAACACTCCCTCTTGCAGGGAGCCCTGCGGCAGATGCCTGTCCCAGCCCACAAACAGATGACAGCGCAGGGACAGCCTTGAGGAGCTGAAAGAGAGAGAGGCTTCAGAAAGCCACTGCCTCTCGGTTATAAAGGACTTTTCATTTGCTAGTGTCAAAATGCACTGCTCTGCTTTGGGGAAGAACTCAGGTTCTTCATGTAGCTGCCCCTGAAGGCCACCCTGTGGAAAACCCTGTGTTCACTTAGCTCCTGACGCCACCTCAGCGGGGGAGAGCTGTCCCTGTGATGGGGCCGCGTCGCCTGGGCCACGTTGTCAGGGCCTGTGGCGCAGGTCTCAGCGGATGCGGAGACATTAAAAGATTTGGGGAGGACAAGAAGGCAAACTTGAGGACAGAGAGCTGTATACAGATACGAACCATTTCTCCTCCCCCAAAAGTAGTCGCTTTATCTCTTGAATCCTGCCCAGTGCAAGTCAACATCAGGCTGCCGCATTAATCACCTTGTTTCCATGCTGAGCAGCAGAAAGCCACTTGGGGGAAGCAGCCATGGCGGGGAGAGCAGGGAGACCAGCCCTGTGCCCTTATCAGGGGGTGGCCCGGGTCCAAAGACAGGGCATCCCTGAGCCGATGTGCCACAAACATAGTTCAAAGTGTTCTTTGCTATGTGGACATGAGGGGCAGGGGTGAATGGGGAGTGGGGGCAGGAGTGCAGGTGCTGTCTGACTGTCCCTGCTGATAATAACCTCACGGGGCCAAAGTTGCCTGGCGCTGATAGAGAAAAAGGTTTCCAAGCAGTTTCTTGACAGGTTTCTCTTGGCATGAGGCAGCACCGCTCCACAACGCACTTCACAACCCACTTCAATTCCTCGGAGCAGGCAAGTCTCAGACCTGGTTTGCTGGTTCCCTGTCTGATGGCAGAAGGTGTTTACTCGGTTGGAGCCGCTACATCAGAAGACCATTTGAGGTACTGCATTGAGTCCGGTGTTCCATGCACTTGCTTCTGAGCTTCCTGCGTATTCTGCAATGTAGTTCGTTTTTCTCTTTATGGCATCGCTTGGACGAAATTGTAAAGTCCTTATGAGCATGGAGTATAGGGCACACTATTTGTCATGTTGTGGAAGACTACTACATGTGTTAATACTTTCGTGTTTATACATAACTACTCTCACGCCACAATAATTTTATACTGATTCTCGTCGCGTCCTTTCCCAAACTAGCCTCCTTTGGTATCTGGTAAACTCACTGCCCTTGACCCATGGTGACCTTGGACATTGTCTCTCTTCATTCTCCTTCACTGACTTGGGTTGGCATTGCTGAGCGGTCGATCTTCAGTTTTTCTTCTCTTTTTTCTACCTCTACCTGCACCAAACATCCTTTTGGAGTGCTATTGGCCATTGCTCTCCATGCTTGGCTTCCCAATGCAGTTCCCTGCCTCTTCTAAAGCCTTTCCCACCTGCCAACTGGAAATCACTGCACGGATATCCCCATAGACACTTCATGCCCAACATGTCAAAAACTATTGTCTCCTCTTTTTCCTTTGCTTATTCATCTTGACAGGCAGGGCCCCTGGGCTGGGTTCCCAAAGCTGATGCAGGACACAGGGAAGTGGGTGGCCAAGCCAGGCAGGAGCTGAAGGCCTCCTGTTCAAGGATGTCGGAGGTCAGTATCTGGAGGGGCGTTCAAGAGAAACTTCTATTCCAAAAGGCTCAGCCCAGAGTCAGAAGCCCAACCTAAGACCACAACCAACATGCTAAAACAGGCCAGGAGCAAGAGGCTTCCTGGAGGGAGGCAGCCCATGGAGATGCTGTACAGAAACAAAGCCAGGAGCACTTGAAGATGTCACTTTGGATAATGTCCACTCCTTCAATAATTCCTTTTTCTGAGAATCCCCCCTCAGCGTTTTTACCCTATCCCATTACTGTTGGTCTGGAGCACTTTGAACCCCCTCCCCACCCCAACAAAACCTCAGTGCCTATAGCCTCTTTCCACATCAGTCACTCCCGACCTGCCACCAAAATTCAAATCTGCATTAAATGGTTTCCTTGTTGCCTCTAGCATAAAATCTGAACTGGTGAATAGGACACCCAACGTCCTACACACGTCAGTCCTGGCTTGTCCTCAGCCTAGTCTGCCACCAATCCCTCTTGCTCTAGACTTAGTCCTGCCCAGAAACTGGAGGCCCTCAAAGCTCTGTGTCATGCTTTGGAACATACACACTCTCTTGCCTTTTCTACCTGCAAATTCTGACTCATCTTTCAGAACTCTTTCCAATGTCACTTCCTTCTTCATGTTCTTCCTGGGGGCCTTCTGGTCAGTCTCCATTTTCTGGGGTTCTGCGTTGTTTCACACTCAGCTCCTTGATTTGGGATCCCCGTTCCCACATCCATCCACCTTGCTAACCAAACCAGTGGGCTTCTTCTTATTATTTATTATTATTTCCAGAGAGAAAGGAAGGGAGAGAGGCAGAGGCAGAGAGAGACATCAATGTATGGTTGCCTTTCACCTGCCTCCAGCTACAGACCTGGCTGGAGACCTGGCTTGCAACCTGGTTATGTTGCCCTGGCTGGGAATTGAACCAGCGACGTTTGGGTTCGCAGGCCAGCACCTATCCACTGTGCCACCAACCAGGGCTAGGGCTTCTTAAATATAACTACGGCTTCTTACAAACGCTCATATTCCTAGGGATTAGCTTGGAAGCTGGCACATTGTGGAACCTTCAGTATTTGTTAAATGAACTGCCAGCAAAGATGACAAATAATAGGAAGAATGAAAACATGTTATTATAAGATAGACCCCAGTGACTCCTTACCTCCCTGTCTTAGTCTACACGGGCTACTATAACAAAATGCCATAAGTTGGGTGGCTTAGTAACAAAAGACGTTTATTTCTCTTAATTCTGGAGGCTGGGAAATTCAAGGTCAAGGTGCTGGCAGAGTCCGTGACTAGTGAGAGCCTGCTTCACCTTGAACTACTTTCCTCACTCTAACTCACGTGTTGGAGAGGGTGAGGGGGCTTTCTTGCACCTCATTTTTATTTATTTATTTTTATTTTTATTTATTTATTTTTCTTGCACCTTATTTTTAGAAAGGTACTAATCTCATTCATGAGAACCCCCCAGAACTTCACTTCCTATTACTATCACCTTGGGGGTTAAGATTCTAACATGTGAATTTGGGGGACGTACACATTGAGTCTATTGCACTCCTCAAGAGTTCCCATTGACTAACCACCCACACTCAGGTAGAGAAGTTTTCTTAGCTTGTCCTGTGAGCAGGACAGGAGGTCAGAGAGTGAATACTTCCTGTGCTTTGTCAGAGGCTGGACATTAAGAAACTGACAAAGGGCTGATGGAAAACACGAGCGTGGCCCTCAGAACATCAGGGCTAAGAAATTCTTAGCTCTCACCTAGTCCACACCTGAAATGTGTAGGTGAGGAGACTAATGTGACTTCTCTGAGGAAGTGACAGATGAGTTTATTGTAAGGCCGGTGGACAGAATAAAAGAAGGCAGCTGGACAAGGTGAGCAGAGGGAGCCCGAAGGGAAACTAAGGAAATTTAATCTGAACATGTATGGCATCTCCTCTCTCCTCAGCAGACGTCTATTCCTTGTGTATATAATGTTAACAGTGTGTTTGTTGCTTTATAAAGACCTTTTTCCATGTGTATATTCAAAAACAATGGAAGCACCTTGGCAGGTTCTATTTAGGATACAGCTGTCACTCAGATAATTGGAAAATAGATTCAAAAGGACCAAAACAAGAGATTGAGCAGCTCAGAGGCTATTAGAACAGACAAGTGACAGAGGACAAAGTCAGGTCCAAGATGAGGTTGGGGGTGGAGGTGACAAGAGAAAAAGGACTTGATAGAAAAATACTTAGGAGGTGAGGAGCATCTCTGAGGAGTGAACCAAAGAATGGTCCAAAATAAGTGGAGTTTATGATTCTGAAGCTGCCTTTGAGAAGGGGCATTTTGGAGAATCCAACAGGAGAAGGAGGCAGTCTCTACCAAGAAACAGGATTCTGCACCCTGACCTACGTGGCTCGGCTGGTTGGGTGTTAGCCTGCCAAGCAGAAGGTTGGCAGGGTCTGGGTTGTGGGCCTGGTCCCCCTTCAGGGCATGTAGGATAGGCAACCGATGGACCAATCAATGTTCCCCTCCTCTCTTTCTCTCTCCCTTTCCTCTCTTTAAAAATAAACAAATAAATACATTTTTTAAACAAAAGAAATAAGATTGTGCATCGCAGGAAAACACACCCCTTGAGCCGGGGAACAGACTTGAGAAGACCCAGCAAATGCCTCCAGCTGCCCTTTGATGAGACATGGGAAGGCGAGGGCAAGCGGGGGAGTGTTTCTAAGGGACCTTAAGTCAGGTCTAGATTCTAGGGTCTAGACAACTAGACAGACCATGAGCTGCCCTTTACGCACCTCCCCTCCACCGTAGGGGTAAAAGGAATGGGAGAAAATAGAATTCCTTCTCTCTCTATCCCCACCCTTCATCTACAGTCCAGGATGGCTACCCTACTTCTTAGGAATTAGATCCCTAAGGGAGCCCCCAAAACTTGGGAGTCTTACTGAGTTCTTATTCTGGATGACTCATCTGGGCTCTGGGATAGTCAAAGTCCAAGCTCCATGCTCATTTGCTGAACTTTGGAGCTCTGAACTGAACGGGCAATACAGCATCACTCCTATGGAGGTGATCTGTCTCTACAGACGCACACACAAGCACACACACACTTGCACACACACCTAAAGCATTCTGGGAGTAATGATCAAGGGGCTAAGAAGTCTCCTGAGCTCTGGGAGGAGCAGGGTTCCACCTCTGAAGCATAAATTTGGTTCAGGATTTCCAATCCGCTCCTAGTTTTTCTCTCCTGGAGGCATTGGGTCTATAGGCAGTTGTCAGATGAGCTGTGCTGTGCCTGACTCTAAAACACCTGCACCAGCATCTGGGGACAGCTAAATTCTCCCAAAGTACAGGGAATAAACAGCACTGGGACAAGTGAGGGTAAAACCATAAAATAGACCTAACTCTCCCTTCGCTCTTGCTGAGATCACAACGCAGAAGCACACCTAGAACTGGACAGTGGTTCTCACAGGGGTTCTGGCTCCCTTTTACCCCATTTACTTAAGAACTTTCTTGCCCGGTGATCACAAGGACAAGCAGAGCAGCTTACCACCTAGCTGGCCTGGCTCTGCCCCTGGCGGGCTGTGCCCCGGGAGACCTGACATTCTTTAAAAGGAAAGCCACTCATCCGATCAGATTCTTTTACTCGGAAGAGAAGGGCAACTTCTGAGACACAAGAGGCTTTCTGTTGAGACAAGGAGCCTTTTGTTCTTTGGGATCTGACGCTCATTCGGTTGTTATTTTTGCTGGAGTCTACAGGTGACCTCTGAGCGGGGCTGACTTTCACACAGCTCCCTCTTGTCAATGACATCAACCTCCTCCCGTTTAAAACACAGCATCAGATTGTATCTAATATCCACCTGGCTGCTGCTGATGACGTTGCCCAACTCGGGAGACACTTGTCACGAGCCCCACCTGAGGCAGGGCCCTGTGCCACTTGCAGGGGACTCAGGGCACAGGATCAGGGTCCAGTGTCATGCAGTTGCAGGCCATGCTGGTAACCCCTTCTTCTCACCCTGCCCCCTCTTCCCAGGGCATCCTGAGCTGAACACCAGACATTCAGGGCTGCTCTTCTGCATCATGATTTACGTATCTGTTCTTGGTCTCACCACTTGCACTTGACGTACCCATGCAATTGTGTAAAAGCACTTGCTTCCTTTCTGGTTGTTTTCTGTTTTTCTCCATCCAGATTGCCTTGCTCCGTGTCCCTTTTTGTCCGGCTCCTTAGAGGGGGCCACCCAACCTAAACCTGAGCCCATGGGATTCAGCACATTTTTATACACCTTACCCTCCTGAATCTCTACCCACAAGGGTGGGAGGAGGTCGTTCGAAGCATATGATCCAACCTATTAAGCGATGTTCCCTGAGTTTCCACAGAGTAGAATGCCCCATAGTGAGGACCACAGAGTGAAGCACCAGGCTTTTATGGGGTGCTTGTGAGAATGCTGGTTCTTGGGTCACATTCAATCCCACAACTGCTGGTCCAGGCATCAGGTATAGGAGGAGGCAACCGATCAATCTCTCTCCTCTGCCCTCTCTTTATCTCTCCCAGGTGGCCTCTGACTTCTCACTCTCAGCATGGGAAGGAACTTCTTTTTTCCCCTGGAGGAAGTTCTAGCATCTTTTCTGCATTCTCAGCTCCGAAGAGACGGCCATTGTGCCGTGGGGACAGTGTGCATTGGACTCCTGGCAGACCCCATACCTATCTTTCAGATCTGAGCTGTTACTTAAAGCACGTCTTTTCTTTAAATATTTTATTTTATTATTTTTCAGAGAGAGGGGAAGGCAGAGAGGCAGAGAGGCAGAGAGGGAGAGAAACATCCATGTATGGTTGCCTTTCACCTGCTTCCGGCTACTAAAACGTGTCTTTGACAAACTATTCCCTCCATGTTCTTCATTGTCATGTGAAGTTCCTTTTAGCTGGGTGAGCAGATGGATCATGGACTCTTCTCACCTTTTTCAGTTATTTTCTCTTTGTATTTCTATTTCCCAGAGCAGCTACCAATAAAGATCCCTGTTGGTGACCAGCCAGTGCTGGGTGAGTGAAGGATACATGGGGGCAGTCTGAAATTCATGTCCCTAATGTGGAGGAAAAGTTGGGTCACCCCACGTGGATAGTCCAAGAGACACTTGCTGATAGGTAGTGATCAGAAATGTCATGGGTAGGTGAATCACAGGTCCCTTTGGCTTTGAAAGTGCATGTTTCATGTCTCAGGTTTCTCTTATTGATCAAAGCACAGGGCGGTGTCTACCTTTGGTTCCTCTCTGTGTCATGCTCACTGTCATCCGGGCTTCCCAGCCTCCCCCTCTTCTCCCGATTTTGCTGAACATTCCCATTGGTGAGCCCACCAGCAGGGAGGGCCCAGGGGAGAGAAGGCACAGGACCCATCTCAGAAGATGGGTGGGCTTCTCAGCTCAGGAGTGGGAGCAGTGATCCAAGACCCACTACCCCTCGGGGTGGGGAGGGTGGGTTTCAGGCCACTTGCCCCACTTACCTCTTTCATGGGTTGCAGTTGGTTATTTCCTTTTAAAAACATTTTGAAGTGCAGCCTGTTTACAAAAATGTACATACCTTGCAGTGACCTAATTCCAAGTGAATGAGCTCATGTGACTGACCACCTCCCAGGATCAAAAATAGAACAAGTCCAGGACCCCACATGCCCAGCTTTATGCCATCTCTCGATCATGGCCCTCACTGATAACCACTCTAATACCACAGATGAGTTTCCTATAAGAGAATAAATTGTATAACATACTATGATCTTCTGGCTCTGGATTCTTTTTCGCTCAACACTGTATTTGTGAGGTCCACCCGCACTGTTGTGCAAAGCTGTCATTCTGAAGGCTTTCCGATTGTAAAGGACTAGATAAAGTTAGGTTTTCACTGTACAATTCAAATGCCATTTAGAATGATCATTTCTTCCACTTGTCTCAAAAGCTACCAACAGAGCAAAGAATTATTTGTATTGAAAACATATTCACATAATGGATCTAAAAACCCTTCCTTTTATGAAAAAAGAAATGGCAAGGGAACCATAATTTGTTTACTTCTTCATAGTCTGTCAAATTAACCAGGTGCCTAACGGCTTTTGTCTGAATGTCTTCTTTGCCTGCTCTGTCACCTCAAGTGTCAGGGAGGGACCCCTTTCCAGAGGCAATGCCCCTCAAAGAACCATCCTCAGATTACCCTAAGAGCAGTGAAGCAAACAGCATCCACTCTTAGATGTTGTTTTTATCTCTATTTACGTGTTATGTAAATAAGCAGAGCCATGCTGTCTATTTCCGGGGAAAACAGGACAGAGTAAACTGAACGAGGAAAGTGTCACTACCTGCTCACACCACGGTCTATCATCTGCTATCATTATGAGATCACTAAAATTACTGAAACGTATTTAGCTAATGAAAGAGCCGGTGGCCGGATCAAATACCAATGGAATTCATGAACTTCCCACGGAAGAAGGAGGAACGCCCAGTTGAATTTTACATGTGAATGTTTTCTCAAAGAAAGCAAAGGCAAGCCAAAGCAACGAAAAGAAGCAGTGATGTGGCTGTTGGTTTGGCAAACTGCCAAGCTTCCCTTTCTCTTTACCCTCAGGCTACACATTGCGCCTGATGCCGGTCCGTAATCTTATTTCCCATGGCCAAAGACGCCACAGAAGCTGTAAAAGATCTCTGTAGAGGAGTATATGGTTATTACTTAAGCAGCGATTCATGAAAACAGCAGTTTTGCAGCAGAGGGGAGACATCTGTGATGCTGCGTCCACACGCCTGGGACAGGCGTGATGACACAGGACAACCCCTCTCTCCCTCCAGGCACTGATCACTTGATGACCCAACTCCTACTCTCTTTTTGCCACATTTGCGGTCGAAGTCCTTGCCTTCTGATGGCCAAGAAACCAACTCAACGGGTCCCTTTCGTGAAACAGAAATCCTGATCAGTGGCGGCGTTTGAGGACATGCGAACAGAGTGACACGGACTAGAAAACCGACACTGGAAACCATGACCCCGTCTCCCAGGGGCACCGCAAGAACACGCTTGGCTGCCCGGCCCCACAACTGCGATTGAGCCCAGCAGAGGCAGCATGGCCTTTTGCAAACACGAAACTAGCTCCTAGCCCAGCCTCTGATTCATCGAAGGCACAAGGGACTCCGTGAGCCACTCGAAGGTGCAGGTGGAGAGGAGTAGGAGTGGAGGTAAGGACTCTATAAAGCACTTTAAAAAAATCAGAAGCTTTCCTGGAGTCCTGTGTGGAGAAGGGACATCCACGCGGGTGCCTTCGGGACACCACTTCCTTGTGTATCTCAAGAACAGATAGCACGCAATAGACAATATGCTGCAGGTGAAACTCGCAAGTTCCATCTCGCTTTTTGTAAATGAATTTTTATTGTTTCCTGTTACAGAGTCCTGGGGCCGTTTGAATAACTGAGAATGCCTCTCAGATGATGACCTCTAATCTACCTGTGACTTTGCTTCCTGAGCAGTGGATTGCTTCCACCATCTGATCCTTCTTCCTAGAGCAAGGCAGCTCCCGGCCAGCATTCACTCCACCAGTGAGTGTCTCTCCTCAGTCACACATGAGGACCCCACATGCAGTACCCCCCTCAGCTTCCTCTTACCCTGCCACTTCCCAACAAAGCCTTCCAGGGGTCCTTCACGGTGCGCCCCCCTTACCCCCCGGCAGAGCATGCTCCATCCTGTGTTTACTCGGTTCTGCTCTCCTTCCCTCCTTGGTTTTGTTGAATTCTGATGACCCATCGAGTGCCAGATATGATCTCTGTCCAGGGCACTCTTGGGGTCAGGTGGACTTGGTAGGAGAAGGGACCTTGTGTTCTGGGGACCAGGCTGGACCAAGGTGGAGTGTTCATCCAGGGTGTGCAGAGAAAAAATCCCAATCTCAGCCCTGGCCAGTGTGGCTCAGTGGGTTGGGCATCATCCCGCAAAGTGAAAGGTTGCTGGTTTCATTCTCAGTCAGGGCACATGCCTAGGTTTTGTCCCCAGGTCTGGGTGCATATGAGAGGCAATTGATGGATATACACCTCTCACATCAATGTCTCTCTCCTTCTCTTTCTCCTTTCTGTCCCACCTTCTCTCTCTAGAAATAAATAAATAACACATATATTTTAAAAATCCAAATCCTAGCCTATGAGGAACCCAAGGATGGAGGAACCTGGAAAGTAGCACTTAGCTTCAGATCCAAAGGCCAGGGGAGAAGGGGACACATAACCTGGACACATCATGGGACTACAACCTCGCCTCCCAAATCCTGGTGCCCTTCAAGTCTTGGATTAGGTGTCATCTCTTCTATGACATAGTTGCTGTCTCTTTTTCCATTCCAGACAGCACAATTATTTCCTCTTCCTTTTCCAATTTAGAGAAAGTATATTCATCCTTTGATTCAAGAATCACCTTTTATTAATATTTCTGTTTTTCCTTCCTCCCTTCCCTCCCTCCTTTGTCTCTTTCTTTCTAACTTTCCACAAAAAATAAGTTGAGTCCTGTACCTTTAGTAGGAATATAGCAACAAGGAAGACATGATCCTTGTCCTCAAATAGTGTCTAGTCTATCAGAGGGGACAGACACATAACCAAGTAAGAGTCAGCTCCTTTCGGAAGGAACTGTCAGCCTCTTTGGTGCTCTGTCACTTGTACACCATGGACCTTCACGGAGATGCTGAAGGCATTTTAGACTCTTAACTAAATCTCTGAGGCACAAAACAGGAGAACCAATGCCTTTTCCTTTACAGTTAAATCCAAACCAAATGTGGGAGTGAGAAATTTCAGTCCAAAGCTATTGGGTTTCATCTTAATATTGATACCGTCACAGATTTTAGCCTGTCATTTCAATGCCTGCATGTGCACTTGACCTCAGTGGCTGGGCCCATGATGTCAGCTGCGCCACGCAGGTACTGTGAATGCGTCATGTAGGTACATTGCCTTTGATCTTGTGAACACGGAGGGTCACGGGTCTCCTGAGTATTGATGTCTCAGGAAGGTATCTGCAGAGTCAAGTTCAGGTACAGTGACGTCATGACCTAATGGTCCAATGGCGAGTCTCTTTGCTGATGCTTGTGTTGCTAGATTCTGCTAGGCAGCCTGTGGCCGGGAGAGGACAAGACCCTCCTGCCAACGCTGCACTCAGCCACCAGCCTCCAAAGGTTTTGCTTCCACTTATTTTCTGGAGCATTGACTGCTGCTCCCCCATGGGCCACGGAGCCATGTGGCGATTGCATAATTCCTGGAGCTCTTGAAACACGCGCGCTTCCTGACTATTTTGCCAGGCCCCTGGAATCCAGGCTGTGTTCTGTTCTCAGTACGACCACGTTCCGACAAGTCACAGCACCTTTGGAGTGGGGGTGGGAGTGTAACACAACGGCTGTCCCCAGATATGTGTTACCTCAGCCTCAGTGGCCACTTTCTCTCTTAGGGTTTCTGTGGTGGGTGCTGAATGAAATCTCAGGCCCCTAAAGGAGCCTCCTAAAAGTCTGAAGTTCAATGCGGGCTTTCTAATGTCTGTGCAAAAAGCCAATCTCATAACGCTGGATGGGAGCAAGGGAGCAGATCTGCTGAAAGGCTGAAGGTTGGTCAGTTGTTTGTACGGGACAGTTGACATCCATCATTAAGAGAAGAGCGAGGGGGAGTCAGGCCCACGTGGTTGCTGTGAAGTTTAGGTGAGAAATCTTGGGGCTCCCCTGGCACAAGGGCCTGCCCCATGGCAGGATGTTCACAGACAGGGGGAACGGAGGATGCTCTGTCCTGCCCTGGGATCTAATTAGTGTGAAAGACTAAGGAACATTCAGCCCTGGCTGATGTGGCTCAGTGGATTGGCACTGGCCTGTGAGCCCAAAGGTAGCAGGTTCGATTCCCCAGCCAGGACACATAACCAGGTTGTAAGCCAGGTCTCCAGCCAGGTCCGTAGCTGGAGGCAGGTGAAAGGCAGCCATACATGGATGTTTCTCTCCCTCTCTCCCTTCCCCTCCTCTCTAAAAATAATGAATAAAATCTTTTTTTTATAAAAAGGAGACTTCATGGGACAAAAATCAAAACTGATGTTTCAGCAGAAGGGAGTAGTGCAAGTTGAAAATTCTGAAGCTGTCCCTAAACTTCCAACGGATGTCGGATGTCGGAAGGAAGTTTAAGCTGATCTTATCAAAGCCATAAAGAGCAGGCTGGCCCAGCTGTCTCTGGGGAACACCTGCACATAGAAAGTGCCTGCTGATTAATTGGGGCAGGGGGACAGGGACAATGAAGGGTCTAGCAAGTACATACAGAAAAATACTGAAGCAGAAACCCAAAACGTTAGGTAATGGAACTCTGCTTGTTTTCCTCTTTTCTAGGTTTTTGCAATATTTTTATGAGAATATATTACTTTTATGATTTTAAAAGTATTAAAATAACCCTGGCTTAGTGGCTCAGTTGGTTGGAGCATCATTCCGTACCCCAAAAGATTTCAGGTCTGATTCCTGGGACAGGGTTCCCGGTGGGGGCGCATGCAGAAGATAACCAGTTGATGTTTCTCTCTCACATTCTTGTTCCTTTTCTCTCCCTTCCTATCTCCCTTAAAAAACAAACAAACAACCGCACATTGATGTCTCTCCCTCTCTGCCTCTCTCCTTTCCCCTCCTTCTAAAAAAATAATGAAATAAAATCTTTAAAACAAACAAACAAACAAACAATAAATATATCCTTAGGTGAAGATTTAAAAAATTCAAAAGTATTAAAATAAACTATTGTTCTTTCATATTTTGTCATATTACTATTTTTTGAAGTAATATTCTGTTATTGTTTATGACAAACGGTTGTTGATGGCAGTTTCCAAGCACAATTCTTTCTTAAACGTGCGGTTCCCATGACTCACTCCATTTTCACTGCTCTGTCACAGCCACATGGACAATAATAACTTGTCCAATATTTATTATGCATCAAATGGTCCAAACCTGTGCTCCACACGGTGTGTCAGGGATAAAGGTCCCCAATTAATAAGGACTGGAGGACTGGCACATCTTTGTCAGTTGATGATATTAAGACATGTTTAAACTGTGGCATAGTTGTGGTTGAAGGCGAAGGTTAATTGTTAAAAAGTTAATTGTTATTGCGGCAATAAGAGATAACTCTGTCTCCAAGGGAGAGACTAATTACCTTGAGAAATTTCAGTGAGAACAGATCAGAGAGGGAGCATATTTATCTCTGTATGACTTTCCATACCCAGCAGAACAAGTTCTTGAAGGGCAAGGACTCTCTTGAGTGTCCCATTGGCATTCCTATAGAGGTTGCATAATAAATTCTTCTCATGATAACAACCAAGAAGCTCTTACTTTCATCAACTTCGCTATTTTCTCTATGTTGTATTACCTAAATCTTTTCCCCCCTTTTCTTTACTCTTTAAAAGGTTTTTATTATTATTATTTAGTCCTCACCCAAGGAGATATTTATTGGCTTTAGAGAGAGAGAGAGGAAGAGAGAGCGAAACAGAGAATGAGAAAGGCATTGATGTGAGAGAGAAATCTGCCTTGACTGGGGATGGAACCACCAAACCTAGGTATGTGCCCTGACCAGGGATCGAACCCACAACCCTTTTGGTATATAGAACAAAACTCCTATGAACTGAGCCACCTGGCCAGGGCAATCTTTGATGTTGTTTTGTTAAAAAAGATTTTATTATTTTTTTAGAGAGAAGGGCAGGGAGGGAGGGAGAAAGGGGGAGAAACATCAATGTATAGTTGCCTTTCACCTGCCTCCACCTGACTGGAGACCTGGCCTGCAACCTGGTTATGTGCCCTGACTGGGAATTGAACCAGCAACCTTTGGGTTGGCAGGCTGGCACCTATCCACTGAACCACCAGCCAGGGCCCTTTAATGGGTTTTGATTAGTGAAAAGACCACTCACTGAACTGCTCATGCACCAGAAAGTATGAGATTTTCTGTCTTCCTGGAGAAACCTACGTTGACCCAGGTGTGACCTGCCACACTGTTTAAGTATCTTCTTCCATGTCTGTGTAGAAGCTGCGTGTGGAGCCACTAAGCCCAGCAGTCTCAAGACATAATTTTCTATACCAGGGTTTGGTGAGCACTACCGATTTGTTAACTGGCTATTCATTTTGCTTAAGATGAAACAACCTAAGCCCATGGAGATCAAAGCCAAAAAGACGTGGGATTATTTGAAAATTACAGCAAAAAGGCACAATGGAGGGTTTACAACTTTGGCTCCTTGGAAGGCTGAAGAAATTGCAGCCCAAAGAAATTTAACTCATCCTCTAAATGGCTGGAGGTCAGTGGTAAAGGCAGGACAAGACCCCAGGAAGCCTGAAGTGAATACTGGGGCTTCCCCTGGTTGGGCCATGTGGTGCCTCCCAAGGGCCATGGCCCCAGAGCAGTCATTCACTGTAAATCCCACAAGTGGACATACTGCAACGTGTATGGGACAGAAAGGAAGACTAAACCTCAGCCGTGAGAGGTCATGTGGAAGAAGAACAGTAACAGATGGCCAAGATCAGATGTCTCATCCTGGGGCACAACCACCCCAGGGAGGGAGTGGGGCATAAAACCAGCCTGTGGTGCAAACCAGTCTGTTTTGTAAACTAATTCTTTTGGGAACCTTTTCCTCTGGTCGAGACTGATTTCAGTTTTGTGAGGAATAGATGACTGACAATCATGCTGATAATGGTGATAGCTTTCACACAAGGTTTTTAACAGGGTGTTTTACACACTCTGGGCTCTAAATTATTGCATTTGTCCGAATATAGTAGACTTCAGTCCCTACTGCTGCAAATGGAAACTCCAAACTCAACCTCATCCCACTGTCTGCGTGCCCAGCAAGGTGCCAATTTTCACTCAGGTTAAGTATGCACCCCCCCACCCCCCACAAAGAAGGAAGGTTCAATGGATCATTTAGGCGACGTATTGGGTCAACCAGTTGACTAGTCAGACCGTACTTAAAATAATATAGGTGATGAATACACCTTTTATCGCCAGAAGTCCTGCCCATTAGACCCATCATATTCTCTACTGAGATGATAGAACATACCGTCCACCTCTCTTTATCCAGGATAGACTCAGAGCCCTGGCTACCCCAGGCCTCCCTTCCCGGAGTGAATCCACCTAGTGGGTCCAAGGAAACGCACCTCCCAGTGTTCACACACTTGTGCCACAGCCCCCCTCCACCCAAACAGTCTCTGAGCTTGGCTTTGGGACTTGCTTTGATTCGTGGACATGAACAAGCATGGGGCAAACAGGCTTGGTCAGCCTTTGCCCACCAGAGCGTGCCCTCTCGGCACATCCCTTGCGGATGTCCATCTTTGTGCTGTCAAGAAACTCAGGCTGGACTCAGGCACGGGCAGAGAGACCCACAATTTCTTCAGAGATCATCCTAGCCGAGCTCCCCTGCCTGCCTCTAACAGCAGCGGTACAGCCCAGCGGAGCCAGGCAACTCAGCCCATGGGATCACAAGGGAAAAATTAACAGCTACTGTTTTTAAGCCACTAAATAATGGGGTAGCTAGTTACACAGCAATAGATCATTGAGCGAGCGCATCCCCACTGGAGATTTTACGAGCCTCTTCTATATGTTCTACACAGAGAGGGAAAAGGGAAATGCAGTCTCCAAATGCTCTCACTGAACAACGGTTCTACTCATGAAGAGCGTGTTACTTAGCAAATTAGTCTTTTTGTTTCTCTCTCTGTGATAAACGAGGAGGATAGCGAACAATCCAATACATGCCTGCCACAGGTGGTGTGAGGTTAGAAGAAATGTCGTGTTTATTTATTTGTTTATGTCACAAGTTGATTTGACATCATCTTCTCAAGAGGAGATTTATATAGGTGAAGACAATCGGTGAAATATTTTTCATGCTCACTAAGTAAGTGCGGTTCAAAAATTTTAGATATTACGAGGTTCACCCAGTTTATCTTCTTATTAATTCGCTGTCCCCTAGTCACCTCTACCAACATTTTTTTTTTAAGATTTTATTTCATTATTTTTAGAAAGAGGGGAAGGGAGAGAGGCAGAGAGGGAGAGAGACATCAATGTATGGTTGCCTTTCACCTGCCTCCAGCCATGAACCTGACTGGAGACCTGGTTTGCAACCTGGTTATGTGCCCTGGCTGGGGAATCGAACCTGCGATCTTTGGATTCTCAGGCCGGCGCCTTAATCACTGTGCTACCAGCCAGGGCCTCTACCAACATTTTTATAAGAAAATTTTTCATTGTTTCACCTAAACAATTGGTCACCTAATCAATAATTGATCCTCTACTTTTTACATTTTGAAACAGAAACACTTGACTTTCAGCAGCACCAGATCTGTTTGGGGGGTGAAGGTGAGGTCACTTCGATTAGGGGCCTGGTGACTGGTCACACAGGAGACTGTCTAGCTTTGAGTGAGCTTGAGGTAACACAGGACTGATTTTAAAAAGTATTGAAGGTTGGCACAAAGACAATAACTACTCATCTAAAGGCCCCTCCCGCATACTTATCCTTTAGCTTCTGAAATAACATGACAAAGGAGGTAAATTATGTGAATCAAATAATTGTGTTGAAAATCCACTTATTGGTGACTGTCTGGTTTAGATGATTAATGATCAATAATAGTCTGTGTACAGCCTCTCTGGTTTTGTGGTCTGGTTGGAGATTTCGTTCCAGAATAAAAATTAGGAACCCAGGACAATCAGGCAGAGAGAAAAGACATGGAGAAAGAGGATCTGAGCAGAGGGGCAAATTTGGGGTTTTGGGGTGATTTTTGTATGTGATTTTTCTGTATTTTTATCAATAAAACCTTTCATAAATAAAGGAGTCAAACCAAACTATTTCTGCTGTCATTGGTACAGCTGATGACATGGTAGATATCAGAGTTCAGAGTTCAAAGTTCCTAACAAGGAACAGCTTTATGAAGAATTTTTCTCCATCTTCTTCAACACCAGGTGCCTTCCCACATCCTCGTCAGCTTGCTGTATGGAACCTGCTCAATGAAGCCGTGACTTCAGGCAGATGATTGCCGAGCCCTTGACCTTGGAGCCAGTCTGTCTTGTTAGGACCGTCTTTCTAGCTCCACTTTGTATTTATCTGATAATTTACCTCCAGTGTGAAGGGGACACTGAATTCCCTGACATTCACATTCTTTGAGAGCTTCTTCACTTTTGGTCTTCTGTGGTTGACAACAATAGATAATAGTATCCCTGACAAATGTACGTACACACTTACACAGACACACAGTCTCACACGCACATATACACACATGATACCTCTCACTTTCTCTCTCACACACACACCTCCGTACACACAGCACTGTCTACTGGTTTCCAGTCTGATTTTGCTCTTGTTAACTATGTTGGGCAGAAAGAAAGCAGTTGTTCTCCACGTGCAAATTAATGGAGAGGAGAGCAAAGCAGAAGGAAAGTCAGTGCATAGGGGTGTCCTGGGTCCCCTCTGAGTAGTGAAAGCACAGAGTAGAAGTGGATCCGCTCTAGAGTGTGGTAGACAGAGAAATCTGAAGCAAGCTGAAAGTGACAGAGAGAGAGAGAGAGAGAGAGAGAGAGAGAGAGAGAGAGAGAGAGAGAATCACTTTGCAGAAAGAGAGTAGAAGCACCCAAGTTTTTTTGGGCACCGGAAACACTTCTCAGGGGAGGTGACATTAAATCTGAGACCTGGTTGGAGGCGCTTATTGTGCAGCCACATGGGAGAAAGAGCTTTCACATTCTGGGGCTGACAGGCACCGAAGTCCAGGGATGCGGGCGTGCAAGGTGCATTTGAGCAAACCAGTTACAACAGGGGTAGGACATTAAAGGCAGACAGGAAGTAAAATCCAGAGCAAGAAAATCTTTGCAGGCCTTGCAAACAAGAATTCAGATTTTCTTCCTCAGGCCCGGGGTTCCCAAGGTAGGGGCCACAAACCCTCGGGAAGCTGTGGCATGAATGACAGGAGGTGGGAGAATCCGCACACAGGTGCACCAAGCGTTGCTTGCAGAAGAATGTCATTCATGTATACTCATTTTCCAATTATGTGTAGGTGCCTTTGTGATGAACTTAATCTCAACTGCAAGCATTCCTGAAGGTAACATAAAATAACAGTTGCTTTTCAATTCACAAAGGCTTTTATTATTGTTATTTCAATTAATGGGAAGGTGCCAGTTACATGCGGCTTATTCTCATTAGGTAGTTTAGTAAAAATAGGAAAAGCACAATTACTAGCCTGTGGAATCTGCGAAATTTGGAGGCATTATAAAATGTTTGGAAATCGGTGTTATAGGCAAGGGAGACCCATTGAACGTTGTTTTAGAAGGCAAGTGACTGAGAAATACAAACAAAACAGAGCAAGCAAACCTACAGTAAAGCTCTCCGGAGTGAGGGTCCCTCACACGCTCCTAATCCCTCCTACGGACCCTCTAGATTTCTGTCCAGGTTAAGATCTCACCGTTGAGACCCCTTGTAGATTTCTCATATCCAGAACTACAAGGTAAGACGTTTGTTGTTTTAAACCACAATGTTTGAGGTTTACAGCGGTGATAGGAAACTAACAGAGTTCAATTTTAAGTACCTGTGGGACATTCAGGAGGAGAACGAATGGAAATGTGATATTGTTCCAGAATGTGTCTTCTTTTTCAAAGTAAATCTCAGGCTCCCAACCACGTGCTTCTTTCCTATGCAAACTGTGTCCGTTCAAGACCTGGTTTTATTGTGAGGATTGCACATTAAGCAGATGAGGCAAGGGTGGTTGGGTAACTCGGGCAAATAAACAATGACGCTAAAAATGGCACTAGATTCACAAAGCCAAGGGGATGCTAGTCTGAGGCTCAAGTGTCCTGCATGAAAGAAGTCAAGGGATTTCCCAGGTGAGAGCTGGAGGCCAGAGATCCTCTGGTTTCCACACAATCCTCAGTTTGCTGTCTTGCCCCGACTCCCCAAACCGTGTTTGTGGGCTAAATCCAGTCTTCACCATCTGTAGAATTAGTACGTAGGTTCTCCTAATGGGCAGCTGGCCCCAGGCTGCATCTTAGTGTATAAAAATGAGCGGAAATGAAAAAAATGAGTGTTGTTATTCATAGAAAATAAATGCCTCATAAAACCTGATAGAGCTGAAGATAAAAGCCACTGGGGGCCAACAGCAAGTTGATCAACTGGGTGTCCTGCTGGGAAAGGAACGAACCACCTGGCCACATGACCGATCAGAGTGGACGTTCACTAAGTGCAGATGGTGTTAAGCACTTCGTAGCCCCATCAGCACCCTAGGGTAGGTGCCATGCCCATTCCCTTTATAGATTTTAAAGTGAAGACGCACAGAGGTTAAGAGGTTAAACAGCTGAAGGAATCACAACTAGTAAAAGGCAGAGCAGAGCCCAGCCTCTCCTTCCCTTCCTTCCAATTCCCACTGTCCCTGATGTCATGGTCTCCCCAACATCCCTTCTCCCCTCCCCTCCCCTCCTCCTTGATATCATTGCCTCTCTGATGTCATCGACGGCTTCCCGCTCCTGCAGTCCTGTCCTGTTTACACTGGCTTGCTGGGCATGCCAGACATTCCTCTGCCTCAGGGCCTTTGCACTGGCTATTCCTTTCAGAAAACTGACTTCCGCATACTTCTTATTCCCTCACCTACTTTGTGTCATCTAGACATCCCCATGAAGCACTCTCTGACCTCCTTTGGAGGGACAGGCCCTCTGTCAACATATCTTAAGAAGGCCTGTCCAGGATGTGGGAGGCAGGACTGGGGCTGGGTGAGGAGAAACTCCCAGGTCCCTTTGGGCTGGGACCGGGCTGCCCTGTGAGGGCCAGTGAGGGCAAGCTAACTTTTAACACATCAGGACACGAGTATGTGAGTTTAGTTACTCTCTGCAGTGTTCCAGTGCACTGTGCTTACATTTGCATTGGATGTGAAAACTCAAAGCCTGGCCTCAGAGGTACTGTGGGGAATAAAGCAGACAGATCCATCCTTTACTAAGGCTGGGGGTGGAAACACGCTAAGAACTGGCCCTTAAAGTGGTCTTGTCCCAAGGACCACATTTCCTGCAGCCCCTGTGTAGGGGCTGCACCTGGGTGGCAGGCTGTCCACAGGCACTTGAGAACACACACATACAACATGTGGGTGTCTCCCAGTGCTGTTGGAGATGCTGCATCCTGTGTCCTGCTCATCTTCGCTGTAAAGCTGGTGGGCTCAGCCCTGGCTGGTGGCACAGTGGATAAGACACCAGCCTGAGGACCCAAAGGTTGCTGGTTCGATTCCCAGCCAGGGCACGTAGCCAGGTTGCAAGCCAGGTCTCCAGTCAGGTCCATGGCTAGAGGCAGGTGAAAGGCAACCATACGTTGATCTCTCTCTCCCTTCCCCTCTCTCTAAAAATAATAAATAAAGTCTTTAAAAAAAAAGATGGTGGGCTCATGGCATCTGTGACCGCCAATCCCCTCCACAGCCATTAGAAATCTTGGACATTTACGCACATATATAGGTGTTTACATATGCATTACTGTTACACAGGAGAAAACTGAGGCTCGGACCCAGTGATCTCTTATCACACACCATGTGCTCCTCTAAGCCTGGGTCCCCAAGAGTGCTCCTTCCATACACGGGGACACCAGCCCACCATCCATCACAGGTGAAAAGCCAGAGAGTTCTTATATCAGGCTGTGACCTAAGAATTCTCAAAACCCCATAGTGAATAAGCGTTTTAAGCTGGTTGGGGCTGCACTCCCGAAATGCCTCAGGGGGCATGCTCAAGGCTTCTCCGTGGGGCCGAACTTCCATTTCCCTTCCAATGAAATGCTTTTAGAGGAAAGGCAGTTGTGTCCACAGGTCAGAGTTTATTTCACACCAGCTCACATACAGCATTTGCGAGGACAATGCTCTGCTGTCATTATACTCGAGACAGGAAAAGACAACTTAGTAAGGCACCAGGTGATGATGGTCTGGGGAGAAGACTTGCCTTCCTGTTGGCTTGTACCAGACCTGGGCAGGTTCTGCTAGGTCTTCGAAGCACAGAGAACATCATAAAGGTTCATTTCCACACACATAGCAAAGAAACTATCTTACAAGGTAGGCTTGGAATGTATTGCATTTTTCAGTTTTAGCCAGCCTACACCGAAGGCGGTAAGCTAACGAGGCATTTTCTGAATCACAGCTCTAATAAAATCTTCTCCGCGATACCAAGCTTCGAGTTGAACAACGTGTGAGCTTTGGAGTACAGTGGCTTGATAATTAGTTAACTCAAGCACCCACTTCTAAAAGCTGTCTGCCCGCATCTCTGTTTTTCAGAGAAATAGGAATGGAGGGACCCTTTGAGGACAATCAATCGTACCTTTAATATCCTACGAAAGGCAGCAACATATTCAAACCTGTTGTGTTTAGATGCCAAGCCTCTAGGTTTTTAGTGTGCATGGTACAGGTTGTCTCAAGTTGGGTTAAAAATGAAACCTTTGTAAAGTTCTCAGAATTGGGCCACGTGGGCATTCTTCATTAACCACTTCCCACCAGAGGCCCACAAGGTGCCAACCCCCTCCCAGGGGGGCCAAGGGAGCATCCTATGCCATCATATGCATACGACATCTTTCAAGTTTCATGTTCTGCCTTCAACACTAATCTGCATGGGACGCCATCACATTTGCTTCAGTATAAAATCCTGCTTAAAATGACCAAATAACTTCCCCACCTGCGCCCATGGGGCAGCCCGAGCCTCGCTTGGGAAAGTGGTTCTCAGAATGGGCTCCCTTTTGCCGCACTTCCACGAGCACAGTAATTTTATTCACTCGGGTTATAGCCAAACGCTTTAGGACATGGTGACTGCTATCAATGTTAACGTATTGAAAAATAAGTAAGAGTAAACAGGCTGTGTATTTTTGCGTTTAAACAAGGAGATCGGTTGTTTTATTTACTAACAGAAATCAAAGACGCCCCCAGCCTCACGTATAACCTAGTCTTTTACCTTTTTTTTTCCTGTGGGAAAACACAAGTTGGATTTTTTTTTTTTTTTTTTTTTTAACAGAAAAAGGACAACACAAGACCCAAAGGTAAAACTTTTCTATCTCCTGGCTCTCCAGGGATTTGTCATGAGGTCGATTTAGGTCAATCTACTTCACCCTCCGCAAACTTGATGTTACGATTCGATGGCATCTCAGCAGCTCCGACGGCCACGGTGTGGCAATTGAATCCTTGGGAAGATTATGCTCTAAAAACTGCCACCTTGAAGAATACGGATGTTTCACTAATACGTAGTTTTCTAACTGCGCAAAAGTGAGGACCCAGCTAAGCGTGGGAGTTGTGCTTCCTGCCTGGACCCCCATTTGGTGGCTGGAGCCGACACCCCCTGACCCCTCTGACCCCAGCGCTGCTCTTTGCTGTCCCTTCCCGGAAAGCCTGTGGATTCACCTGGTAGCTCTGACAGATTTTCAAACAGGTTTTGAGAGACGTCTGTGTTTTGTTTTAGGAGGGTCTCAGAAATGTGTAAGGATACCCTAGAAGTCCTCAGGTATGATCAGAAAGAAATCTGTTCTTGAAAGTGTTAGCAGAGGAAGCCACGCTTCCCCCACGCTGCCTTTGTGATGAGGCCTGTCCCCATTCACCGTTTAAAAGTCTGAATCAGCAACAAACACAGCCCTACATGAGTACGTGTGCGCACATGTAAGGGCATTTGGGCTACTGAACGAAAACAGTACATTTGGTGACCCACAAGCAGTTGCTGCAGGCCTTTCAAGAGTGCTTCTGTCCCCTGCCGAAGGGAAGGGACAACTTCAGTACGGAAGTTTAAAACCAATTCAGACAGGGGCTCCCTAACACACAGGCGGCGGGTGCAAGGGTTACCCACCGCTAACATCCATTCTGACCTCAAGATGAATCACTTCTTCAAGGAAATGTGTTACTAACACTTGCTTTAGTCCATATGAGGTATGGGCTATGTTTACACAGCATCATCCTAAATGGTCTAAGAATGAAAACTCCCTCGAAACCATCTTTTAATTTTTGGTCTACAACGTTACAGAGTTTGTGGGTCAGTTGTGTTGGTTGTTTTTAGATCTTCAGCCACCGAATATTAGCCTAGTGACTGGTTTGAGGTTTTGTAGACAGAGGTCTCTCATTTTCTTTTGATTTTTGCCCTTTAAAAAAAAAAAAAAAAGAGTGGATAAGGCACCGGCCTGCGAACCCAAAGGTCGCAGGTTCGATTCCCCAGCCAGGGCACATAACATGGTTGCAAGCCAGGTCTCCAGTCAGATCTGTGGCTGGAGGCAGGTGAAAAGCAGACATACATTGATGTCTCTCTCCCTCTCTGCCTCTCTCCCTTGCCCTCTTTCTAGAAGTGATGAAATAAAATCTTAAAAAAAAAAAAAAAAAGAATAAAAAGGACGGAGTTTCAAGGCTAAGATTTGTTCTCACTCTAGCTGGCTTGTGCATGGAGTAGCCCTACACTAATGGATGGTTAACCAGCCACACCATTTCATTCTGTACATAATAACGTAGCAAAACTTTATTCTTGGCACCCAGATTTGAGGTACCTTTTTCCTATTCGATATAAATCAACCCAAAGGCCTAGAGCTCTAAATTTCCAATGTTATGAAAAATGCTTAACTTCCTTCAAAATACACGTTGCCTAAGAGTCCCATCCAGGAGCTCCAACACCTAAGAAGAACATCAAAGGCAGGAAAGAATTCGTTAAGTGGAGACACCCTCCTAGCAAACACACACACGCGTTCTCTATACAGGTTGCACCTGGTAAAAGAAGTCCTTGCAGCTAATATAGCTTCTAATAATCAATTTCATTTGAGAAGTCCTTCCGGGTCTCTTGCCAGCATCATAGGAAACAGCAGTACTTCTTCCACCAGGACTTGGAGAGGTTTTTCATTTTGTCTGGAGTCCTGCTTTTGGACTTCTTTGGCTGCTGCTGCGTGTCCGAGTACTGAATGCCGGCGACGATGGCCGCGTCGAAGACCTCCTTGAGGTTCTTCTGAGTCAAGGCCGAGCACTCAATGTACGAGGTGGCTTTGATGTCCTCCACGCACAGCTTAGCCGCCTCCTCCAGCACCGGCTTCTCCTTGCACTTGTCCAGCTCGATGAGGACTTTGACGTCTTCTCGGAGATCTGACTGGGTTCCCACGAGGATGATGGGGGCCTTGGGACAGTGGCGCCGGATCTCGGGCACCCATTTCTCGGTGACGTTCTGGAAGGAGGAAGGGCTGACCACGCTGAAGCACAGCAGGAAGATGTCCGCGTTGGTGTAGCAGAGAGGCCTCAGTCTGTCAAACTCATCCTGCAACCAGAGCACCCAAAGAAGGTATTTTTAAAATCCATCCCATTGGCAAAAAGATCACCTTATCATTTTTTTTTTTGTTTCCCTGTGAAAAAGTCTGGCAAGTGATAGAAAACCCACTGGTGATGGAAATAGGAGCCCAGGTCTTAGAAAGGACCCTGCTGGGCTCCTCCAAGTGAGGTCCGCACTCCACGAGGTACCCGGTCTGCCAAGTGTGTTCCACATCTTCATCAGGGCTTATGACCCGCTCGTAACTCACCGCAGAAAAAGCACTTACATTGGCGGAGCTTTAGAAATAACATTTACCTTAGCCTTCACACTAGAGTAAATGAGCTATTCTTCCGAAATGGAGACAGAGCATCCAGGCTGGTCCCCAAGATCCCCACTGACCCCAGGGAGTCCCTGTCTATCAACAAAGGGCCTCTGTTTATGAATCTGGCCCTGCTCCTTCTCATGGTGCAGTGAGCCAGGGCCACTTCATGCCACCTGCATCGGGCACACCCGGGCACGTACTGCGCTGAAGCTAGAGCCAATAGGACACAAGGACAGCCCTAAATGGAAACTGAGGACCCTGTTAGGCCATTCTCTCTGACGAGTTAAAGCACCTGTGCCTCTTGCTGTCATTTACAATATGGGGTAATAGAGTCTCATTTTTGCTTGATGCAAGATTCTTGCTTTATCATTTCTTTTCCCCTCCTTCCTCCCCTTTCTCGCATTTCCTTTGCCTTGATTGCACTGCCAACACCACAGGCCTCTGTTCATGGTGCTTTGGGAAGATGAAGGACCAGAGAAAGGGTGTACCCACCTGCCCTTAGGGTATAAAAGACCTGGATGGAATAGGTTATGCGAAGCAACCCTCATGCTACCACAGAAGCCCTCTTGAATCCATGCTGGACACCAGGTGCCATGTAGGGCCAGGTGTCTGGCTAGGAACACACACAGACACAGCCTCATCGCTAATAGAAATATCTGTCTCCTAATCAGGGTGTTTTTATTTTATTTTACTTTGAAAGATTTTATTATTTTCAGAGAGAGAGGAAGGGAGAGAGGCAGAGAGGGAGCCAGACCTCAATGTGCGGTTGCCTTTCACCTGCCTCCAGCTAAGGACCTGGCTGGAGACCTGGCTTGCAACCTGGTTATGTGCCCTGGCTGGGAATCGAACCAGCAACCTTTGGGTTCACAGGCCGGTATCTTATCCACTGTGCCACCAGCCAGGGCAGGGTGTTTTTATATCTACCACCCTATAGTTCCCTCGTGGTCCTATATTCAGTGAATCGAAAACCTTCACTTGACTCTCTCATAGGAACATATTTATATCATCCCATTCTTTTAAAAAATGTCTAGGCCCTGGCTGGTGGCACAGTGGACAAAGTGCTGGTCTGCAAAGCCAAAGGTCGCTGGTTCAATTCCCCAGCCAGGGCACATAACCAGGTTGCGACCCAGGGCTCCAGCCAGGTCCACAGCTGGAGGCAGGTGAAAGGCAACCACACATGGATGTCTCTCCCCTTTCTGCCTCCCTCCCTTCCCCTCTCTCTAAAAATAATAAATAAAATCTTTAAACAAACAAACGAACACACAAAAATTCCATCTGTGGGCACCAGCCATCCTCAGGTGTCATGTGACAGATGATTTCCCAGTGGCGAGGGAAAGTTCAATGCCATTCAGGTTTGTGTTACTAATTGGCGCGCTCTGATCATTTACAAACTATTGTACATGTACGCATTATTCTGCATCCACTGATTTTTCCCCAAGGAATAAAGGAGACCGGGATGTGTTTTATTCGCACATTCATTCTTCACTTGAGGCTCTCTCTCTCTTTCCATTGTGGCTCCACAACCACCAAACAATGTTCAAGTTGACCAGCTAACCTGATCAGGGGTGACCATGGCACTTCAGAATGTCACCGCCCCTTGTCAGTCTTCCAGAAGCAAAAGTCAAAAAAAAGAATGACCTGGATTTCTTAGTGCCAACTTTGTGCTGCAAGAATAAACACAGAAACTCAACCAGGTAGGCTCCAGCCTGGCTCTAAAGAGCTATTCATGAAAAGTCCCCTGTTCTTAGAGGCCTCAAAGGAAGACACATAAAACTGAGCGTGGGGTGAGGTCACCTCCCTCCGGCAGCTGCACTTTACTATTGGGAGGCAGTCACCCTTGGCCATGCCCGGGAATCTGGGGTTGCATTACCAATAAAGAGAAAAGCAAGCCCAGGGGTGGGGCCTTGGGACGGGGCTTTGGAAATCTGGCTTCCCAGACCTCCTCAGATTCTGACTCAGGGGTTCGGGGAGCAAAGCAGAAAGGAAACCGTCCTGCTCACTGCCTGACCAGAAACCTTAGATACGTGCTATGACGAATGCAACGCATCTACTAAGGTCTGTCCCAAAAGTATCAAGCCGGTGTCAATATAATTAAAAGTTTGGGTGGCCAATACTTTCAGGACTCATATGGGGGATGAGATCAATAGCAATGTACCCCCAGGGGAAACATGTTCTTTGGCTGGTGTTCTGTGTGCCTTGGCAGGTCTGGGGCTGAGAATCAGGTTCAGGGAGCAAAAAGGGGATGGATGTAATACAACAACAATAAAATTGAAAAAAAAAAAAAAAAGAATCAGGTTCAAAGGCAGGTAGGCAGGCAGGCAGAGAGAGAGGAGTGTTGGTCAAACGGCACTTTGATTTCTTCTTCTGTGGTTTTTTTTTTTTTTTTTTTTTAGTATAAAGATTTTCCCAAGTGCCTCATGGATCAAAAGGCTGAAGAATTTTCATCTCCTTTTGGCAACGCTACAATGAACAGTCTTATGATGGTGATACCACTTTCTCTCATGCCAAAGGCATGTTTCTCAAAGTACTTGGGCTCCTATCAGTTTTCACAAGGTAAGACTGTGGGTTCAGTGTTAAAACTCCTCGTAATGGCTTATACAATCACCTACCCTGGCCAACAAGAAAACCCAAAGGTAACAGATGCAATGTTAGTGATTTATCCAGCTGGTAGAGCTATATTCTTGCTCTGAATATGAAACCTGCATTGCGGTCCCAGGTTATGCCACCTATGCTCACACTCTATTGGAGCTGGAGGTGGAGATGGCTTGAGTCACTAAACCATGAGGCTATCATGAGGACTGCTTGGAGGAGGTGTGTCCCATTGGCTGAGTCAAGACTAAGTAAATATGGCAGGAGTCAAGCTGAGTCCATTAACAGGTGGTTTATCAGCTCTGGAATAGGGGGTTAGAAAAGGATGATCATCTTGACCTGCTTCGTTAATAGTCAAAGTCAACATTAATTGATACTTGGGAGCAGGAGAAAAATGACCTTTACCTTACCAGCTGTGTATTTTTCATGGGTCGTTTTTAGAGCTGGTTTTCTACAAATCTTTAGATAGTCGCCTCATTTATTACATCATCAGGCATACTTGGCTAACTTGTAGAAAATGTAATAAATCTCAATGAAAACATTGCTGGGAGGTGAGAAAAATAAATTCCAAATAAACCAAAACCTACCCCCTCAGCACCAAAACTCTTTACTCCCTAAATATGAAACGCTTTCATGAAAACAGTTCTAAAATGATTCTCCTGTTTCTGACCTTTAAACAGACCATGATAAGAAAAACAAAAAAATCAAACTCTTCCTTAAAAAATTGGGATCATTTCTGCAAAGGCTTTTTTTTTCTTCTTTCTTTCTTTCCTTTCCTTTTTTTTTTTTTTTTCCCCAGTAAAAGCCCTATTCCTCTTTCAAAAGTGCTCTGAGGTTTTCCTCCTGGACCCATGTGCCCTGTACCTGGAGCCAATGTTGCTTTCCCACTTACGTAACCTCTCTGGTTTCTTTCACAAGTTCCACTCACTGGTTTGTCTTCCTTATAGCCTTTGTGTTGAGGAGCAGGCCCATGACTGTCTGCATCCTCAGAACCTAAGATGCGCCTTTCAGTCATCTGATGAAGGCCTACTACGTGCCAGACACTGTGCAGGCACTGGGTGTAAACCCTGCCCAGAAAACCCACACATCACAGGTGATGAGTGCGGTATGCATAGTGCTGCTTATTCTTCTCCTAACAGGTCCCTCATAACCATGCCTTTGCCTTTCTGGTGTTTTTCTATCTTCCATCATACTCTCAGGCTATTCAGTTGCCCCTTCTTGCTTCAGCAGGGGAGTGGCTCTTTGTTGGTTTATTTCTGCTTCTGGTGAAGGGGAAGCTGCCGTGCTCCAGGGGTGGGCCGTACAGGAAAGGCTGGGCTACACTCGGGTGGCTGTAGCCACCACCAAACCGGTGTTTAGCTTCCCAGCAAGGCTGTCCGGGATGCTTGGGGAAAGAAACTCCCGGATGCTTGACGTTTGAGAAATAAAGCTCTGAACTGGCTGCTCTAGGGCAGGTGAGCAGCTTGGGAACCCTGGCTGGGTTGCAGCACTGGGTGCCTGGAAGCCAACTCCCCAAATGCAAATGGTGTGTGACAACACCCCAGAAAGTGAAGCAAGTGCTTTTACCTGCCTACAAAGTGGTCCCTGGCACTTCCCCTAACTCTAGCAGGCCCGGACTCTCAAGGACTTGTACTACTCTCCAGCGATGGCAGGTTGGGTTCTGCAGAGAACAGAAACTTCAGTGGCTTGCGCACCAGGTCAAGGGTCCTGGGTGACAATGCAGGGTCCTGGGTGACAATGCAGGGCCCCTGGAGTTGTCTCATCCAAGTGCCTGGCCCTCGAAATAAGCATAAATGTTCGTGATGGGGAAGACTAGGTCCCGGTCAGTCATGTGGCCCACGCAGGACAGCTTGGACTCCTGCATCTCTGCTTCCAGGGAGTACTTACTGACATAATTCCATCTTTTCCTTGAGTAAATTTCTTAAACGTTTGTTTGGTTGGCCTTTAACAAGTAGATTGTAAGAGATCGCCAACCTACTTTGAGCAACAATTGCAAAGCATCACTGACAAGTTTTAATAAAAACCAGAAGAAAGTGAAGATCAGAAACTCCTGTGAGATAAGAATTGTTCTTGACCTATTTTTTTCTGCCAACGCCCAACTGGCCACACCCCCATTTTATTAGTGTGGGCCTTGGGGAGAGGGGCCACCAGCAGGGGCAGGTCTACTTCCAGAGGCTGCAGAATTACCCAATTACTGAGGAAGGTTGTTTGGAGACCTTTCGAAGGCCGGTTCCTTTCCCAGCACCGAGCAGTGATGGGATACTGACCTGTCCCGCAGTATCACAGAGTTGGAGTCTCACCGGCCGGCCATCCACAGACACCACAGCTTAAAAACAAGACCAAAATGACAATCAGGGTGGGGTCTCTTAACCACTTTCCAAAGAGTAATCATTTCAGCCTGCACCACCATTCTCCCGCAAACCCTTAGCTTCTGTTCTGGGTCTCCTAGTGAATTCAAGACTTGCCTAAAACAAGGTCTGCAAGGCATTTTTGTAAACCCCTCCCCACTGGCTGACAATTCCATTGGTTGCTTCTACTGATAAGGCAGCAAATCCCTGAGTCTTTGATGGGCCCCAGAATGGCCTGGGTTTTCCTCCTGGTTCAGAAGATTTATTTTCCTGTCACACTAGTTTCAAAGACCTAAAAACAACCCCAGTGGGGTGAGGGGGTGGGGCGTCGGTGGGCAACCAACCTTGCCACTTTAAATCAGTGGAAAACTTCCCAAATAATTGTTTTCCCTTGGGAACCAGTCCTGAGACTCCAGGGTTTATCACAAAACTGTAGCTGGTTTTGAGAACATGTGCAAACACTGGCTGCCTGCATTGTCTTGTCTGCTTATCTCTCCATGTCAGCTCAAAAGGAGGATCAAAAAAAGAAAAGGAAGAGAAAAGAAAGCCTGCCCACCTTTGCACGAAGATGGGGTCCCTGGGGGAGGGACCTGCATTGGGCCAGGCTTGGAGGTACTATCTGAATTAAGTACTCAGTGCTGGTCTCAATATACCTTCCTAGATTGTTTGTAAATACTTCTACTAGCTAGTGGAAAATTAAAAAAAAGGATGAAAACAATGCCATTTAGGTGGGAAATCCATGAGCACAGCGTAGCTTACGAGGTACCTTGGAGCCTTGGAGACGGAAGGAAGCAAGTCCTTACTATCATGACTTTCTAAGAAATCAAAAAGCATTTTTTTTTTTTAATTGAAAGAGGGGAAGGGCTTTTTCACACTAGCTTCTGTGGATTTGAACGTTCCCCTAAATTTCAAAAAGACCTGCACAATCACGATGAAGGATTCCTTTATCTTTGCAGCTACCAAACCAAAAGCCAGCACCCCGCCCGAAGTGCTTTAAGTAGCTTAAAGAGTTAATGAAAGACACTAAGAATAAGAAACACAGCCCATGGAGGCCGGCCGTGGGAGTGGGGTCTGTCAGGGCGAGGAAGAGGGGCTCGGAGGAAAGAAATCGTGTTTACTTTCAAGGCTTTGATCCAAACGTAAGCCTCCACCAGGGCTACCTGTACTATTCTCACTAAATCTCTGTCTCTACGGCCTTTTCAAGTGGGAGATGCCCTTCCGAGAGGGGTCGTGGCAAGGAAAGGACCTGACACTAAGGGCCACAGGTAATGGCACCTGCGCGTCCCCTTCCTTGTGCAACTCCGCAGTGGCGCCAGCAACGTCGACCTGACGCAACTTTCCGTGCGCAGCCAACTGACCAGGCAACCTGACCTCGACCTGTTTGATTCCTGCTCCTCCTTTCTCGTTGGCTCAGGCTCTGATTCCCATTCCGACCCCCTTCTCGGGCTCCAGTTTTAGGGCTCCCCATTCTCTCCGCACTGGCCC
>PVIW01001950.1:154814-251511 GCA_004026585.1 Noctilio leporinus
CCCCAGGGGCTTCTTACCGGAGAAGTTGTCGAAGGCGGTGGGGATGTACTCGGTGGGGTAGCCGTTGGTGGTGTAGCTCACCACCAGGCTCGTCTTGCCCACCGCGCCGTCGCCGACTAGTACGCACTTGATGCCTCGCCCCTCTGCGCCACCCGAGCGCCCCCGGCCCCCCGGCGCCCCGGGCCCTCGCCCCCCGCGCCCGCCGCGCTCCCGGCGGGGCGGCACAGGCGGCGCCTCGCAGCGGCCGGGGAAGGTGGAGTCCCCCTGCTGTGGGGGCATCGGTCCGAGCTCTTAGATGGGCAGGCGTGGGCGATCAGACCGGTGCAGCGGCCCCTCCGACCCGGAGCCCTCCGGGAGGGAGGAGCTGTTACTGGCCGCTGCGGTGCGTCCTGGGTCCCAGAGACCAGCGGGTCCAGGCCGCGCGGCTCCCAGACAAAGGCAGCCGGGAGGGCTGGGATTCCACACTCGGCGCTGCCACCCGGCTCTGCTCCCGGCGATCGGAGGACTACGGGCGGAGCGCGGTGAACCCCAGAGCTCTGCCTCCTCCCACTTTTCGGAGACACCAAGCGTGGGGGGCGGGCGGGGAGGGGAAGGAGGCGGGTCCAGCTGGCAATCTGGGTCCCCGCGCCAAGGCCACAGCGCCCCCGGCCTGCACTCGCGGCACCTGCACTGGCGCGGGAGGCGGCGCCAAGGCGCAGGCTGGGATCGCAGACCCGGGCTCCCGGGGAACACAGCTAGGGGACGGACCCCTCCCTTCCAACACCACTCTGGGTGCGGCGCCTGAAGGAGCCACACTGTCCAAGGGCAGGTTCCTCCCCGCCCTGCGCCCGAGAGTGACACACCGGCTGATTGACCGGCTGGTTCAGGCTCACTTGTGCCCACGTGGGCAGAAAGCTGGAGTTGTCCCCTGTTCCCTCCGCCACTGGTCGCACTTGCCTCCTCGCTCCCGAGCGCCCCACCTCAGCTTCTCAGCCCAAGCCTTGCTGTGGGACCCCTTTCTGGCCATGGGGCTCCGCCCAAGGGGCGAAATGAAGTGTCTTGTGGGAACATGTGGTCTGAAGGAAACAAATTGAACAAGCAACTGGAAAAAAAAAAAAGTCCATCATGTGATCAAATTAAAAAAGCAAAACAAAACAAACAAACAACCGCCCCCCCCCCAAATCAGAAACAAAACAAAACAAAAAACAACCTGTGATTTTTCTTCTAAGATCATTCATTATTTTCCCCTTGGGAGCAAAAGGTAACAAGTCCATACTTAATACTCATTGGACTTTCTCTTTCACATGTCATGAAAGGACACATTTCTTTATGGCCCTAAAGGCAATTTGGTGACAATAGTATCTAGGAAAACATCCACTTATCTTTGACAACTTCCTGTCTACCTACTCAGATACGCTGGCAATAGTTTATTCAGATCAGAAAACAGAAACTTCTCCGAGTCTAGCTGGGGCACAAAATCTCCTTGCAGGGTTAGTTTAGGGTGGGTGAGAAGAGGCACCTACCATCACCGCAAATACCAGTACTCCAACTAATCATAAAAATGACACTAGCTAAGAAATGTTGGGCTTTTATTGTGCACCAGACAATTGTAAGCATTCTGCATGAACTAATTCCTCTAATCTTAACATTACTTAAACCCATGCTAGGGGTATGAGAAGATCTGAAGTGCAGAGGTAGTAAATAAATGCTCAGGTTCCACAAGGTAGCCAGAATCCAAACCCAAACGGTCCAGGTCCAGAGCCTGGGTTCTTAGAGTCCTGAGAACAAAGATAAACCCTTGTGATAGGCTCAGACTTGGAAGAATGGCGTCTGATGGGGCAGAGGTGGGGTGGATGCAGGGGTGGGTTTATTAAGAGGCCGCTGAATCCAGGGGCGCGTCCCCTGCAAAGAGCCTCTTTCAAGGCCCTGGGGGTCCTTAGCAATGTAAATATATGGTTATATTTTTGTAAATTTTGTGAAATAACATTGTTTAATCATCACCGGTTGAGTCCACACTAACTTAGTTCTTTCCACTCCAACTTCCCCTCATACTGAGTAGTTATACAGTGGCCATGTTTATTCCAGGATCAGCCCAGAAGAGTAAAGTTGGGGAGGCATTTCCTTAGGGTTTAATGGATACTAGAGATACTATGGGAGCAAAATTTAAGGGGGCCAATGTTGCATCTGTGGGACCCTGAGAATGAGCACCCCTTTAAGTTGTAGTAGGCAACTGGTTTTATTTTTAATGCATATATAACATATTTGTAGAATGCATGAATCAAGTTGGACTACTTACAGCAATTAATATGAAACACTGCTCCTTGCTCTCTTTTAATAACGTATTACATGATGACTTCTGGTTGTACTTGCTGCCTCCCAGAACCACTTCAAAAGAACAACTAAACGATAGAACAATCACCTGGAGAACCACATGAAGACAAGCTGACTGGAACTCCTATAACTGAGGGTACAAAGAGGAAGCCACGTGGAGACTGGTAGGAGAGGAGGAGATGCAGACATGGGCTGGTTTCACACCCACATGGCAGTTGAGAATCAAGAGTGTTAACTTCTCCCCGGAGGTCCCTCCTTAACAATGAAGGGTTCCAGCCCCAAGCAGGCTGGGGAGCCATGGGGAGTTCCTGGCCCAGAAACAGGGCCCCCCACAACACCTGGCATTGAAAATCAGCTGGGATTCTGTCCAGAGGACCTGGAGGGCTTCTGGAAACTGAGGTGTCCTCTTAAAGGGCCCACGCACAGATTCACTGGCAACATTCACCCTTGGCCCCAGCAAAGGGACAGCAGCTCAAAAGGCACCAGGGACATATGGGGAGATGCGGAATCTGAGACAAGGACTGGAGGGGCAGCCACCATTGTTCCTGTGTTGAGCTCTCCTGCCATGCAACCTGCAGGCACAAGAGGGCACGGAATCTGGGTCTGCATGAACCTGGTGAATAGCATTCGCCCCACGCTGGTGGCAACATAAGACCCTAACCTTCCACCTTATACACCCCCTGCCTCTCTTTCAGGGGTTGTTCCTCAGCCCTTGCAGGTGTCCCTAAAACCCTCAAAGATTCACAAGCCCTGAGCAGGCAGTAGCTGGCCTTCTCGTGCCCTGTGCTTCTTGCTGAGTGTCCCTAGGCCTAGCTCTGGTGACCACTGGCTTCCGCTCGCAGTGTGGCCTCTCTCACGTGCCTTCAGACCCAGCACAGACCCACCCTTGTAGCTCCTACCAGTGGCCCACACCCAGCACAGCAGTCAGAGGCTGAACTTAGACTGGCCTGAGCCCCTCCCAAGGAGCCCCAGAACCAACACACCCAGCGCCTGGCTCCACAGCTTGCTTTGTACTTTTTGTTTTTTTTTTTAAATATATTTTATTTCTTTGGCTCTTACAGTTGTCCCAATTTTTCCCCCTTTGCCACCCTCCACCCAGTACCCCATTCCCTCCAGCCATGCTCTGTTTTTCAATCGCCAATAAACTAGAAGTTCATTTGCAGGGGTTTCTTGCTCTTGTGTCCTCATTTATTTTATTAGTGAGCCAAGCTCTGGAAAGAGTGGCTTCACCTAGTTCTCAAGCTCAGCTCCCTCTTCATCCTGACTAATCTGGAAACAGCGAAGGTCATCAGTCTCTTCGTCAGGGACAACCACCCGAAGCCAGTCACGCAGACTGTTCTTGGTAAGGCAGTTCTCGGTAAGCCACTTCCAATATCTTGGAGAGAACGGCTTCTCAGAAACAACTGTGATCTTATTCTTGAGGCATTCACTGTGAACAACAACATTCCCCAGATTTTCCATTCTTTTTCCCTCTTGACTTTTACCTACTCCCATAGAAACCGTTCAGATTTTCCAGAATCAAAAGTTCCATCTTCTACCGTATGAGTAAGGTCCAGACCAAACTGCCAGGTTCTTCTCTTAGTTCGCTTGACTTTGGGTGCCATCTGAAAGGCAGTCCATGTAATCAGAGAGCCCAGGGCCTGATTTCTGGCCTCAGCAGAGCACCACCCACTTAGCTCCATAAAGGACATGCCCCCAGGGTGGTCTCAGGGGGGCACCAGCACATCACCTGCTGTGTTTGTGGTCAGTCCGCACAATCCGTCAGCCAGGGGGTCAATCCCACACACCAACAACGTACCTGCAACAATCAAGGCTCAGCTACAACAGGAGGGCACATACAACCTACACAGGTGACAATTCCAGGGCCTTCTTCCAGCAAACCTCAAGTACAATTTGATGGACTCAAATCTTATTGAAACAAAACGGTTCCATATCATGCATTGCTCCTGTACATTATTTGCCCCTCTAATATTTATTGTTAACATGCGTGTCATCTTCCACAAGTGCTACTCACAGGTGTTTTAGGATTTTCAACCAACTGGATGGGTCCGGCGGGATGATGACAAAAGGGACAAATGGGAATTTTATGTGCATCTGTTCCTGGAGAGAAAAACCAGAAGCACCAGGCAGGGTCCTCAGAGAGGCATTGTGAACTCACGCCCAGGGCTTTCTACAGAAAGTCTGAGTCATCGGGGATGTCAAAACAGACGCTGAGCCAGTCAGGTGGGGCTCCCCACGGGCTCCTTTCCCTCCCTTAGATGCAGGCGGGGCTGCCTGCAGGCGCCTTTGCCTCCATCAGTTTCTGTTTATTTTCCTCTTTAAAATCCCCTGTTCCTGGGTCTTCAGGCTGTTGCAACTCTGCTGCCGGTTTTTGATGAGAAAGGCTACTTCCCACTTTGCCTCTGACCCTCCTGATAGGAAAGCCTCTTTCCCAGGCCTTTGCAGCAATGAATAAACTTCCAATTCCCCTCCCCAAACACGTATCCTAGAGACTCCCCAGGCCTAACACGGTCCAGCTGCCCAAATCCTTGCAGATGATAAGAACTCTTTAGAAACCCCTCTTAGCTGTTGCAAAACCATGGCCTTCTCTAAGTGTTCAGCCACCCTGAAAAGATAAGAACTGGACACATAATCATTTCCCAGAAACCATAACCACCCTGGAATTCTGAAATGATAGGACTGTCCTACTCCCTTCCAGAAACTACAACCATCACCCTTTTCTAGACCTTTCCAGTGAAGGGCAAGGAAGCACCCACAATCCTACAACCGGAGGAGGAAGGATTTTCCACATCCCTTGGGTTGTCAAAATCCCTCACTGGGGTGACAATGACAGCAAAGCACTTTGAGTGAACGTGGGCACATCCAAATGCCTTCCACACCTGCCCAAGTCCATCTCTGAGCAGAAAATCCACCTTCTGAGTGTAGCAGGAGGCCTGCTTTCCCTGTCACAGGTATCCTAGAACAACGTCTGAGAAGGTGAACACGATTTTCTCACATTGAAAGAAATCGCAACGTCTCTTTTATTTTGGGAGGGAAGGCGCAAGGCTGTTGGTTACCGAATGGAGGTATCCAGCAAAAGCAATGGAGATCAGTACTGATGTGCTTAGAGCAGATGTCCAGGAGTTTATAATTCTAGTAAGAGAGAAAAGACTTGTAAAATAACTGTAGTTCCAGACAGGGTATGATGGGGGTACTGAGATGCAAAATCAAAAAGCCAGTAGATGCCTGCGATGGCCAGTGGTTCAGTGGGTTGGATCATCAACCCAAGCACTGAAGGGTCTCAGGTTCGATCCCCAGCCAGGGCACATGCCTAGGGCCTAGGTTGTGGGTTTGATTCCCATGTAGGGCATGTACATGAGGCAATTGATCTCTCTCTCTCTCTCTTTCTCTTTCTCTCTCTCTCTTTTTCTCTTCCCCTGTTTCTCAAGTCACTGAAGGTATACCCTCAGTTGAAAAAGTCAGACAATGCCCGAGAGCAGACTTCTGGGCGGGGAAATTTGAACATCCTTTGTTGAGACAGGCAAGCACAGTGCTCAGGCCATACCTGTGTCCCTTAACAGCCTCCTCACAGAGGCTTCATCAGCAGGTGGGATAAGCAGCAAGGAGCCCCACGTGCCAGGGAAAGGTTAGCAAGGGGAAGGCTAAGGCATAAAAGAAAATGGGGAAGAAAGAGGGAATGAAGAGATTGTGTCAGTTCCCCATGAGCCTGGAAGCCACCAGCACCGAGTTGGGTGGTACCGAGTGACGCAGGCTCTCAGGATCCCGTGGGCTGTGGATGGAAAGCAAGTGTCGGAGGAGCCAGAAAGCAGCGAGACCCGCTAAGGAGATGAAGGAGAGAGGGAGGGGACTGGACCAGGCGTGGCAGAGGTGGTGGTGGGAAGCAGCCAGAAGCCAAGTATGGGACAGGCCTTGAAGGGAGAGGCAGCTCGACCCACCTGGCGCTTTGGGTCTTGGGTCTGGGGGTACATGAGCAGGCAAGCTAATTCCCGGGATCATGGCATGACAAACCAAACTTGTCATTGACTGGGGTAAGGACAATGCCAGCAAGTCGCAGGTTCTGGGAGAAAGCCTAGACATTCAATTTGTGCATAAGGAGTTTAAGTCACCTGTGAGGTGCCCATGGGGAAATATTAGGTAGACAGTTGAGTATATGGACATTAAGTCCAGATTCAGAAAAAGGTGCTGGCCAGAGTTGTCAGGAAGCATTTCATCAGCTCGCAGACCAGGGGCGACGGGGGGTTAGATTATCCGGGAAGGGGTGCAGATGAAGAGGAGAGGCCCTCCTGAAAGGGCTGACCTTTCAGGCTCCAACATTAAATGAGATATTTAAAAAGCAAGAAATGGGCACACAATGCCCTACACTAGATCATGTATCATAGACATGCCTACCTGAAACCCATGTGGTCCTATGAACCAATGTCACCCCCACAGCTTTAATAAAAAGAAAAAGCTAGAAATGTTCAGTAAAGCCAAGTGCCAGAAGCTGGCGAGGAAGAAGTGGAAACGTACCAGCCAAACACACCCTTCGCATGAGTAAGGGCCGCTTTATCAGGTGCCTACCGCCTGACCGCACGGTTAGCCCTTTGCATCTCAATCCTTGTCTCCTTTGTTTACAGGGTGGCCAAAAATAAACCCAATATGGCCCTGTGGCCACCCTTCTTACAGACTGATTGCCTCATCGGGTTCTGGCGCTGGATCGACTTTCAGGGAAGGAGCCAGTAACCAAGGTTGAAACAAAAACAAATCAGGGCGGCGGGCAGGGGGAGGTGTGTCCTCTGCACACGGCCCTGACCCAAACAGTTGGTTTTCTTTGTCCAGCACACGCGCTGGATCTGGACATTGAGCTGCGTGGGTCAGTAAACAGACCAGCCCTGAATTCATTTGGGCAGATGAGGCCACGTGAGATCCCAGCTTACTAGAACTAAAGGGCTCCACTCTGACTAGCAATGGAGCGCCAACCATCAATTTCCGTAAATATCTTGCTTATGGCAAGCACTTAGGAAGAAACACGCTCGCTGGGATCCTCTGAATTATGGGCAAAGCTCTTTATGGTTACTGTTTTGAGAGGCAAGGTGAGGATTCAAGTCTCATAGCCCAGGGTTGGGAGGCCAGAGGCCCGAGGAAACATGGAGGGACCAGGGACCTGGCCAGCCGCCTGAAAAAGACCATGAAGAGGCTGGGAGAAGACATGGTGTATAAAGTGGCTTCATTACAGGAAGATGCTGGTAAATGGTTTTTATTTCTCTCAGCATATTCGTTGGCAGTGGGGTGCAGGAGATGGCGCCCCCATCAGGTGATCTCACATCTGAGCTCCATAGCGCATGTGCTGGGGAAAAAGTCGTCATTTTACTTCTCTAACGTCAAATTCCCTCATCTGTAAAACGAGTGCATGAGTTTGCTGGGGCCTGTTATAACAAAACCCCGCAGACTGTGGGCTAAAGGACAGACAGCCCCCTTCTTGCCATTCTGGAGGATAAAAGTTCAAGGTCAAGGTGTCAGCAAGTTCGCTTCTTCTTGGCATTTAGGTGGCCATTTTCTCCGTGTGTCTTCACCTGGTCTTTCTCGGCCCATGTTCTCTGCCTAATCTCTGCTTCTGATAAGAACACAGATCATATTGGATTAGGGCCCACACCAATGACCTCATTTTAGTTTCCCTCTTTAGTGACCCAATCTCTAGCTACTGTGACATTCTGAGGTCCTAGGAGTTAGAACTTTAGTACATGACTTTTGGGAGACCCGATTCAGCCCATAAGGTGGATATTGTTACTTGTAGAGAGTATTGTATGATGCTTGTGTTACGTACTAAGTACACATTTCATATTATGTATACATAATAATAATATGTATTACTTATTGAGGATTATATCTAATGGCCCAACCTCTGTTTTTATTTTTATTTTTTTTTACTTTTTATCCCTTTTGTCTCCATTGCTCTCTCCTACCCCCTCCCGCAGTCAATCCCCACATGTTGTTTACATCCATGAGTCATTTATTCTAGTCCTTGACTAAGTTCTTCCTCTTCTTTGCCTCTTTTTCCCCCCATCCCCCTCCTCTCTGGTCCCTGTCAGTCTGTTCTTTGTTTCCATGCCTCTGCTTCTATTTTGCTTGTTTGTTTGTTTGGTTCGTTAGCTTTTGGTATTAGGTGAGATCATATGGTATTTGTCTTTCACTGCCTGGCTTGCATTTTTCCAATGTTTCTTTGTGTCCAAACAAAAAAACATTTTTGCTTCAGTGCCCGTAGTCTAATTCTTATGATTATAATGTGAGACCAATGTCGATGTTTACAAAACAGTACATATGTCTAACTTTGTTTTTAAGTTATGGAGCTATTATTACTTAATTTGCTTTGGGGTTATTGCTTATCAAAAGAAACAACAACCAATGAGCATCAGGAGAGGGAGCTACTGATATAAGTAAAAGTTAAGATAAGTCATTTTAGGAGGTGTGATCCAAAGGGCATAGACCAGCTGGCCAAATGTGAATTCAGTTTCAGTTGTACCATCTGTTCATTGTGTGACTTTCACCCCATCAGAATTATGTGTGGAAAACACACAATTTTATAAATGGTAAATTCTACCATTTTGGTGTTGTTGTTTTTTTCCCTCTAGAGAATCAAGACAAAATGAATGATCGATAAACATCAAATGGTAGATAGGAGGACAGGTGGATAGATGGGAAAGCAAAATAATGCAGAAAAACATGAAGACTTTTATCTGAATCTTACCTGAGCTTAGCAAATATTGATTTGGCTGGCGAAGCCAACAGGGAGTCTCACTCCACCTCCTACTCTCACTTACTTCCTCCATGTGCTCTGGAGTAGGTGCTACTGAAGGTTACATTTCTGTGTCAACGCCAGCTGACTTTTGCTCTATCAGCCATGCAGCCAGAGCTGATTAGGGCAGGCACCGCCACCAAGTCTGGAGGGATTGCCACTTCCTCTGAAAAACCTGCTTTTCAGCAGTAGGAACCAACTTCCTCTTGCAATAAACATCCAGGGTCATGCCGTGGGACATCCCCGGGGCATGTCCTGGGCAGAGATGTTTATCACTTAATGACCATCCTTATCCTCCCAGGGCACACACCTTCCTCTCTAAGTTTCCAGGTGAAAAAGGTGGTTTTCTATCATCTCCCTGAACATTCTACATCCGCCTAACTACTTCGTATGTTCTCTTCTTCCCTTCCCTGCTCTCCCCAAGCTCCCTAAGACTCTGCAGCTTTAGAAGTTAGATCAGGGGTTTCCTCGGGGAATGTGGTCAGGACAAAGCTTCTGCCAAACTAATGTGCCATTTCTTCATCCAGATGGTAGGTGGGGCATGTGGTGTTTTTAGTTTTTGAAATCCTCACTTGAGGATATATTTGTTGATTTGAGACAGAGACAAGAGAGAGAAAGGAAGAGAGTGGGAGAGAGAAACATTGGTGGGAGAGAGAAACATAGATTGGTTGCCTCCCTCCCACACGCGCCCAAGTGGGGATCGATCTCACAACCTAGGCACGTGCCCTGACCCAGGATCAAACCCACAACCCTTTGGTATACTGAGCGACGCTCTAACCAACCGAACCACCCACCAAGGTCAGGCTGTGGCTTTGTATCAATTTGTCATGTTCTATCGACACCGGGAGTTTTTGCCATGTGGGCATATGTATTTCAATAAGAATATTTTTTGACTCAAGTAAAAATGACGCTGGAAATGGAGACAACTTTGACCACTTGAGGTTCTTGGTGCCACAGAGCAGAAAGTGGAGATTAAGCCGAGGCGATCAATTCTGATCACCAGATAGAAACCCTGCTACTGACACCTGCAGGGTAATGGGCACCAAGGCCAAAAGCCTGCCAGCTCACGGGTGTGCTGTGGATACCCTGGCCCACAGTACTGCCCAGTGGGAAACCCTAGCCCCCCAATAACGACCAGACCCTGAAAAGTCTTGGACAGCATGGGAATGAAGATTCGGGTCACACCACCTGCTAAACACTCTGGACCTCCCGGGGTGATGGCAGCAGTGATTTATAAAAACGGCTTTCCCGGTGGGTTAAGTTAGTTAATTCCTCCCACTGTGGCTTTGTAAGTCTTGTTGTGGGCAACTCCTTCCTCCAGGGAATTCTTGGCCTTCTCCTCTTTTTCTTGATAGCTTTGGACTTCGCTAGAGGTCAACCTGACTTGACCTCGATTCTGCTCTAAAATTGAAATGGTAAAGTTAAATTTGGACTCACAAAAATGATTCTTTCAATACAAACAACATTATGTTTGTAATGGCCCTAGGATTCTTGCGCTATTTTCTACAACATCATTTAGTGAATGTAAGTGGGTGCAGTGATTTCCTGGAGTTGAAAGACCTCCTTTAACATGTGTGCACACGTGTGCTTACTTACACTTGACTGACTCACATAATGGCAGTTTTGCCTTTGGTATGCACTTTGCTGGTAATCACTATGTTAAAGTTGAAAATATGAAAGTGATTCTCTCTACTCTTCTCTCCTGTTGTCATATATATATTTTTAAAGATTTTATTTCATCATTTTTAGAAAGAGGGGAAGGGAAAGAGGCAGAGAGGGAGAGAGACATCAATGTATGGTTGCCTTTCACCTGCCTCCAGCCACAGACCTGACTGGAGACCTGGTTTGTACCTGGTTATGTGCCCTGGCTGGGGAATCGAACCTGCGACCCCTGGGTTCGCAGGCCGGCTCCTTATCCACTGTGCTACCAGCCAGGGCTATCATATTTCTAAACTTATGTTTTCCACATCGAAGAGTAACAATGAAACTTATCACCTCTCTGTGTCTTAAGAAAAAGACTAGAAGACAGCCATGCTGGCAATGAGGAAGAGAGAAGTCATTGTAGAACATTCCAGAAGAAGATGAACCCAAACTGTAAGTGGCAGTTCTTGTTGCCTATGAGCCAGTTGGTGCAACAGCTGTTTTCTACAGCTGGACCTGACCTACAGAAGAGACCCTGTAGGTTCTGCATCTATAAAGCGGGGATGGTAATAAAAGTACGGAAATTTAGGGTCAATGGTTCGATTCCTAGTCAGGGTACAAGCCCCGGTTGCAGGCCAGGTCCCCAGTTGGGGGCGCATGAGAGAACCACACATTGATGTTTCTCCTACTCCCCTTCCCCTGTCTCTAAAAAAGAAAGGAAGCAAGAAAGGAAGAAAGGAAGGAAGGAAAGAAGGAAAGAAGGAAGGAAGGAAGGAAGGAAGAAAGAAAAAAGGAAAGATTGATTCTTAGAGGCCAGGGGGGAAAAGAAAGAGTACCAAAATCCTGAGACTGTTTTAAGAGTAAAGGGATTAAAACATGCCTAGGGCTTAGACTGTGCCTGGTATCTAGAAAGCACTTTATAATCATTTACTTAAAAATACAGGTCCTGGAGTAAGAAATGGATTAGGCTTACTAATACCTTGTCCTTATAAATGTCACTTAACCACGGTATAATCAGGATAAAAAAAAAATAGTACCTATCTCGCCATGTTTTCATGACCATTAAACAAGTCAGTACGTGGGTTATGGAGTCTTGGCAAATGAACACACACCCATGTTTCAGATCCTCTGAACTGCATTCCTGCAGGTGTGTTGGGCTCTGCGGGGTAATGCTGTCCCCTGCTGGACAATGACGTGTGTTTTAAAAAATTGCCTATTGCTGTTGCTCCTGGAGTTCGCATATCATCAAGAGAAAAGCTAATCATCTTCAACAAGTTTGTTTTCTTTGGCGGCTGTGATCAAACCCGGTTTTAATTAAATCACCATCTGTAAAAGGCTTTCCTCACTTGGCGAACCAAGGAGCCACTTGGCCACTTACATTGGTTGCCATCCTATTTCCAAAGTTTTATTTCTACAAAGAAAACCGGCTGTGTTGAGCTATGCCTGCCCACATTTTCCTGAACGTTGCTTTGTGAACTGAGAATGTGGTGTGTGTGCGTGTTCTGGTGATGTTGGCCAATGTGGTTGGCTTAGAGAAATTTAGTCATAAACATTGGGATTTGAATTACATGTAATTTTCATGTTAACAAATATTATTCTTTAGGAAACTCCTCTCAGTTATTTATAAAAGTAAAGACTATATACAAAGGCAGGTGCTGGCCAATTTGGGTCTGCAACCCATAGTTTGCAGACCCCCAGATTAGAGTTACCCTCCAGGACTCACCCTTGTCCTGGAGGGACCAGACGGTGAGTTCCACAGAGAGATGGTGGCGATGACACTACTCTCTGTCACTGCCCCAATGCAGCAGTGTGCCTTACTCATTTTTTTTGTTCCTTTCTATGGTGAATTTCACCCTACAGAGCAAGGATACAATATATGTTGAGAATTTGTTCATCAATGTTCATATGGGAAATGGCTCTGTAGTTTCTTTTCTGGTAGTGTTTTTGTCTGGCTTTGGTATCAGGAGATGTATCAGCAAAAATATTGCTATGTGGGCTATCTGAAATTTTACTGCCAATGCTTTCCATTAGGGTTTTTATATTTAAGTCCTTTATCCATTTTGAGTTTATTCTGGTGTATGGTATAAGCTGGTGGTCTAGTTGCATTTTTTGCATGTACCAGTCCAGTTCTCCCAACGCCATTTATTAAAGAGACTATTTTTACTCCACTGTATGCTCATATCTCTTTGCCAAATATTAATTGACCATATTAATATTGTCAATGGGTTTATTTCTGGTCACCCTCTTCCATTCCATTAATCTATGTGTCTATTTTTATGCCAGTACCAGACTGTTTTGATTATACTGGCCTTGTAGTATAGTTTGATATCAAGTATTGTGATCCCTCCTACTTTGTTCTCCTTTCTCAATATTGCTGTGGCTATTCAGGGTCTTATGTTATTTATTTCTAACTTTGTCCTGGTTTGGTGAGAGAAGACACTTGGTATGATATCTCTTTTGATTTACTAAGGAGACAATTTGTGACCTAAAATATGGCCTATCCCAGGGAATGTCCTATGTCCATTTGAGAATATGTATGCTGTTGTCAGGTAGAGTGTTCTGTACATGTTTATTAGACTAGTTGATTAATTGTTTTGTTCAAGCCATTATAGAGAGTGCAGTGAAGTCTTCAGCTATTATTGTACAATTATCTGTTGCATCAGTTCTTCCAATGTTTGTTTCACAGATTTTTATGTTCTGTTAATTATAAATGTTTATAATGGTTGCATCTTCTTGTTGTATTGAATATTTTATTAAAATAGAATGTCTTTCTTTGTGTAATGTAACATTTAACATCTACTTCATTTGATATGAGTACAGGCACCCTGCTTTCTTTTTACTATTTACATAAATTATCTTTTTCCATTCTTTCCTTTTCAGCTGAGTTATCTCTTTGGATCTAAAGTGAGGCATGCATAGACAGCATAGATTTGAAACCTAGTTTTTTAAGTCTATTCTGCCCATCTCTGTCTTTTTTTTTTTTTTAAGTAAAGATTTTTATTATTTTTACAGAGTAGGGAAGGGATAGAAGTAGAAAGGGAGAGAGACATCCATGTATGGTTGCCTTTTACCTGCCTCCAGCCACAGAGCTGGCTGGAGACCTGGCTTGCAACCTGGTTATGTGCCCTGACTGGGAATCGAACCAGCAACCTTCAGGTTCACAGGCTGGCACCAGCCACTGAACCACCAGCCAGGGCTGCCCATCTCTGTCTTTTTGATTGAGGTTACATTGGCTTATTTAGGACGTCCTAGAAGTTTTAGGTATACAACAGTGTATTTTGACATCTATGTAGACTATAGTATGTCACCAAAGGACTAGTTTTCACTTGCTACCAAACTGACCTCCTTTATCCATTTTGCCAACCTCTCACCCCCTTCTCCTCTGGGAACCACCATTATATTGAACGAAGATTCTTTTTTATTGTTTGTTTTGTTCATTCATTTTTTAAAATTCCAGACAGATGGACAGAAAAGGAAGAGAGGGAGACAAAGACAGAGGCTGAGAAAAGCACAGACAAAATGCAAGGGGACAAGCGATCAGAGACAAAGACACAAAGACAGAAATGGCAGGGTTGCAGGAAGAGGGGAAACTGAGAGAGGACTAATATTAGTGAGCTCGTTCTGCCCTTGGGAAAGCAAGCATTGTTTCACAATCGCGGTATAGACTTTGTATACCATGAAGACAACCAACGAAAAGGAATGATTATTTTATTATTCATTGCAGCTCCTGTCTTCTTTCAAATGTGAAGGTCAGAGGTCCATTCTTTGGAAACAATTTTGCCTTTGAGCAATATTCCCACTAGGGGGCGTAGTTGGCACATGGCCCTCACCCGCCCAGCCCTGAGGTTTGAGACTGACCGCCCCAGCAGTCCCTGTCCCAGCCACTGGGTTCCAGGCTGGCCAACAGGACAGAGCAACTTGGAGCGGGTGGAACATGGGCCGGAGCAGCTCTGCTGGGTCCTCAGTGTTGTTAATAACAGTAATGGTAGAGGAAGGGTCTGCTGTGGCCCAGAGAGCCAAGGAGGACAAATGATTGGAATCAAGCACATTCCTGCCACCCAGTGTGTGTGTGTGTGTGTGTGTGTAGGGGCGGGGGGTTCAAACCAACACTAGAGGTCATTTTGTGTCACCTAATTATCCCGACATACAACCACCGAACAAGGACGCTGCTCCATGTCAAAGAAAAGAAGAGAGTTGACCTTCGATGAACATTTTTACACAGAACCATCCTTTGAACGTGGGTTTGATGACTTGGAAAGATGGGGCATTTTGTTTCTCTCCACTTCTAGATCGATTTTGTGCCATGAAAGGCCCGGGTTAATCAGATCAACAGGGACGTTAATGTGGATTCGTTTCAGTTCTGATGAAAAATGGCAAGGACTGGCATTTCGAGCAAATTATTTATAAATTCCAGATCCAGACTTCACTTACCCAGGCGGTACTATAAATCCCATCCCAGGCTGCCAGTGTGGATTCTCAGAACCTGGTGGGATAGTACATTCTACTCAGTTAGGATAAGAAATAGCACCAGGGCCTAGTTAAGCAGTTAACTGTATGTGGAAAACTGAAGCTACTCTGAATGCTAACATTTATTGGAGGTTCCTAGATGATTAGATGGAACACTCCGATGAATGCAAGAGACATCTCGCTGCTCTCCATGATGGAAGCAGTTCTGCTGCAAATCCGAAGGCTAAGTTTTGCAGCACTGTGGCCAATGATGCAATGCTTGGAACAGGAGTTGAAGAGCTCGGACCATGGGTGATGGATACAGCCAGCGGCAGGTGTGGAATGTTCCTCTCTTCCATTGTGGGGCTTCCCTGCACCAACACCACCTTCTTTGCCATAGCAACATGTGCATCAATGCTTCTTTAGTCTGTCATGGTGTCCAAAATTGTGCCTACCCTTGGGATGGAAGTCATTGTAAAGAAAATAAATGCGCAGGACTATTTGAACAAATCACTGAAACTCATGGAACGAATATTGGCATCACATCCGGGACTGTCTTGGTCCTGCTCATTATTTCTATTTTAGTGCACGTTGAAACAGCCTCCGAGAAAGGTCAGGGCGTGCAAAGCTGCTTTGATTGCAACTGGATTTCAAGGAGTGTTTGATCCTGCTCATCATGAGCCTTGTTCACTGCAGGACGGGAAGTCTGCAAACCTGGCTGCTTGTTGGAGGAACTAGGCAGCCTCCAAAAGATCCGCTGCTCCTCCACCATCTCCCACCCCATTCATGACCTTCACAATGAATTGTGAGCCTCTGGTAGCAATCAAACCTCAATTTCATGGAATCTCCTTTGAAATGACCTTGCATAATGCAATGAATGAAAACCCTTCATAGCACCTTCAAAATAGGGGAGCTACACTTTCAAACAGGTATGAGCACCATGATCAGGCCCTGGAAGACAGGGTGATGGAGGAGATTCCCCTGGTCGTTTATGTCAGGGACAAGGAGATTCTGGGGAAGCATCCATATCCATCCACTTTTAGTCTGCCACTGCAGGGGACTTCAATGATTAAGTTGTGTATGTTAGATCTCCCTGGTTCTTACTAAATGTTATTGTTGCTAAATATTAAAACATAGCACAGTATTTTGCAGGCCAGCTGCAAACAGGGTGAGCTTGACAGGGATCCAACCAGGTAAGTACAGCCAACTGCAAAGAAGAAATCAATGTATAATTGACCAACTAGTGTATATAAGCAATGGCTAAGCCTCCCTTCCAGGAGACAAGAGCTTTGGGTATGAATCTCCTGTGTCCTCTACTTGCTACAAGTAAATAAAACTACTTCGCAACAGCCATTGTCTTGTTCTTGACCAGAACATCCCAAGGGGTGAACCCCTTAAGTTTGGTCACATACGTATCCAGCCTGCATAGCACCCCTGTTTTCAGCAGCCAACCTTTTCTTAAATCAAAACTAGGAAGACTTTCCTTTTCCGATAACCTATGGTAATGGTGAAGTTGCTATTATCTTGTTTTGTAAGCCAGGAATTTTACCATTTCATTTTCTTTCACAAATGAAAGTGGCTAATGTACCACACATATTTCCACATTAGGCATTTTTGTTCTAGAATTTGTCAAAATATGATAGTTACCATCTTAAGTGCCAATTAAGACCCAGGGTTATGCTTCATCCAACTGTTTCTTCCTAATTTCTATACCATTGCCTTTTAGTTACTGGATTCTTAGTGTTTATTTTCTGTGAGAAGTAGATGCTGTGATTGATCACCTTTAAGTCATATTTTGTCTTAGTTATACCAGAAAATTTCATAATTCTGGGGTGTATGTACCATTGCCAGTTATGACTTAGCACTTGAAAAAGATGAAAACATCTAGAAATTCTTTGAAATTTCTCAAATTCAGCCATATTCAATGATAGCATATTTACCCATGTGAACAAAGACATTTAATTCATTTTCAAGGAGGCCTATGTTTATTTCCCAATGGTTCTCTTTGTCAGATGTGCTATATATTATTTTAATGAAAAGATTATTTAGCTTCTTTTGTATTAGTTTTTCCTTAGAGCATCTAGTAGCCACGGTTGAGAGTTAAAGGAAAAATCCTAAGAAGTTGAATAGGCCTTTAGATTGCTCGTTATTTGGGACAATACATTTTTCTAGTTCTTACCAAGAATGACCACTTTGTTTTTTGGTAAACTGCACTTTTGACATTATATGTTTTATGTAAGATAAACAATAATTTAGAAGAATGAGTTAAAACTTCATTGTGCTTTTTAAAAACTTTGGATATTTGATATTGTACAAATTTTATTAAATCAAGGTTAATGACTTACCTGACATATTTCTTTGTGTTCACATTAGCAGCTTTGCATATAAATATGTTGTGGTGGAAATGCACACTGTAATTTGTTGTAAAGACCTTGGCAATGTATACGCAAGCATTTTGTTCCTTTTTGTTACCACTTTTGGTTTATGATAATTTTTTCCACCGTGTGATATTTGTTTTAAATCACTACACAAATCTTGTTACAGGATTCTTTAATCATGTTATTTATGACACTTAGGTTTTGAATCTTAAGATACATATGGAAAGTAATCCATTAATTGAATTATAACTAATATAGATCTGGTACTCAAGTGAAAATGAAATAGTAGTATCCCTGTGGTCAAACAATTTTGGGTTTCTTTTGTTGACTGTAGGCTTGTTTGCTCATTTCTTCCATTTGTCTTACTTTGATAGATTTTGAGAATCGTGTTGTCAAAGTTGCATGATCAATGATTACACCCAGATTTGGTTTCAAAAACGATGAAGACATCTGAGGCAGGTCCAAACCTCGTGCCAGAGCTCAGTAGGACGACTTCACAGGCGGGAAGAGCCTCAGCTTGGCCACAAGGGGGCGTCCACAGTATTCCAAAGGCATTTCCTTAAGGGGACTTTCTGAGGCAGAAATATCTCCTCTGGTGGTTGCCGGAAGTTCACATAAGTTGCTGAGGAGAGAAACTAATGGCATTGATTCCGACCCCTGCAGTGTTCCTGATATGGACACCTTGCTTCTTTTTTGGCAGCGGGGCTGTTTCTTGGACAGAAAGGCTTTGGCACCTCTGGTTCTAGAAATACTAGGAAGTGCAGAGATTTATCTTCCATCAAGCTACACAGTGTTGTGTGATGAGTATATCAGAAAATCCATTGAAAAAAGAGTGATGAGAAAAAGTACACAAACTCACTAGCACGTCAGTGTCTGTTTCTGCTTTGTCTGTGCTATTGCCCTAAACTTCATCATTTCCATATTCTTCTCTAGAATGCTTCCCAAAAGAAAAATCAAAGCAGAAATGCGTAAACTAGAGAATAAAATGACAATAGAAAGGATTAATGAAATGAAGAGCTGGTTCTTTGAAAAGGAACAAAATTGACAAATCTTTAGCAAAATTCACCAAGGGGAAAAGTTAGAAGACTCAAATAAGTAAAATCAGAAACGAAAAAAGAGAACTTATAACAGATACCATAGAAATTCAAAGGATTATATGAGAATGCTATAAAAGCTTACAACACCAAATTGGACAGCCTAGAAATGGGCACATTTGTACAACTTTTCTAGGCTGAATCATGAAGAATGAGAAATCCGGAGTAGGCCCATTACTAGTAAGGAAGTTAAAAGAGTCATCAAAATCCCCCCAGAAGGAAAAGTCCAGAGCCAGATGGCTTCACTGCTGATTTCTACCAATCGTTCAAAGGAGATGGAATATCTATTCTTCTCAAACACTTTCAAAATATTAAAGAGGAGGGAGTGCTTTCTAACTTATTTAATTGGGCTAACACTACCCTGATACCAAAACCAGGCAAGAACATCACACATATGCATGTGCCTGCTCACACATGTGCAGGGAAACACACACACACACACACATACACATTATAGGCCAATATCTCTGATGAACTTAGATGCAAAATTTCACACCAAAAATATAGGCAAGTCAAACACAACAATGCAATAAAAGGTATATACACCAAGATCAAATGAGATTCATTCAGTGATGCAGGGATGGTTCCACACTTGCAAATCAATCAATATGATAATGGCACATTAACAACATGAAACAAAATGATATGATTATTTCAATAGATCCAGAAAAAACATTTGACAAAATTGAACACTCAGTTGTGATTTAAAAACCCTCAATAAATGGATATAAAAGGAAAGCACTTCAGCATAATAAATCCACATATGACGAAACCCAAGGTATCATATTCAATGGTGAAAGATTGAAAGCTTTTTCTCTAAAATAAGGCATAAGACAAGGGTGTCCACTCTTATGATTTTTATTCAACATTGTACTGGAAGTTCTAGCCAGAGCAATTGAGCAAGAAAAAAAATATAAAAGGCATTCAAATTAGAAATGAATAAATGAAATTATCATTCATTATTTGCAGGTGACATAATTTTATATATAGAAAATCTGACTATAAAAACTATTAGAAATAATAAAAAATACAGTAAAGTTGCAGGATACAAAATCAATATACAAAATTTTGTTGCATGTCTATATTCTAGCAACAAACTATGAGAAAGAGAAATGAAGAAAACAATCCCACTCACAATCTCATCAAAAGACTAAAATACCTAGGAATATTTAAGAAGGTGAAAGACTTGTACATTGAAAACTATAAGACATTATTGAAAAATTAAAGACACAAAATAATAAAAAGATATTATGTATTAATCAGTTTGAAGGATTAATATTATTAAATTATGTTAACTAAAGCAATATACACATTCAGTGCAATACCTATCAAAATCCAAATGGCATTTTTTTCACAGAAATAAAACAACCCCCTCACAAATATGCATGGGATCACAAAGATTCTAAATAGTCAAAGCAACCCAAAAAAAAAAAAAAAAAGCCAGAAGTATTATATGGCCCAATTTTAGACTATACTGTAAAGCTATAGTAATTAAAACATTATGATATAGGCAAAAAGCCAAACATACAGATCAATGGAACAGATTTGAAAGCCCAAAAGTAAACACACATATTTATGGGAAACCAATTTATGAAAAAGAAGCCAAGAATAACCAATGGTGAAAGAAAAGCCTCTTTAATAAATGGTGTTGGGAAAATTGGATAGCTATATGAAAAACGGTGAAACCAGACCATCTACAAAAGTTAACTCAAAATACAAGATCTGAAACAACAAACTTCATAGAAGAAAACATAGGTACTAAGTTCTGGATGTTAGTCTTAGTGGTATTTTTGTGAATTTGACTCTAAATAAAAGGTAACAAAAGCAAAAATAAACTAATGGGACTACATCAAGCTACAAATCTCCTGCATAGCAAAAAGAACTATCTACAAAACAAAAAGGCAACCAACTGAATGAAAGAAGATATTTGCAAATGGTACTTTCATTAAGCAGTTATATCCAAAATATATAAAGAACTCACACACCTCAACCAGGACAAACCCAAACTATTTGATTTTTAAAAAATGGACCGAGGGTGCTCGCTTCAGCAGCACATATAGTAAAAATTGGAATGATAAAGAGAACTTTAGCATGGCCCCTCTGCCAGGATGACACACAAATTCATGAAGTGTTCCATATTTTTGGAAATGGGATGAATGTAATACAACAACAATAAAATTAAATTTAAAAAATGGGCAGAGGATTTGAATAGTCATTTTTTTCCAAGAAAGGCATACAGATGGTTAACAGGCATTTAAAAATATTTCCAACATCACTAATTATTAGGGAGAGGCAAATAAACACCACAATGAGATACCACCTCACACCTGTTAGAATAGTTATTATCAAGAAGACTAGAAATAACAGGTGTTGGAAAGGATGTGGAAAAGAGGGAACCCTCATACACTGTTGCTGTAATTGTACATTGGTGTAGCTCCTGTAAAAAACAGAATGGGGGAGGGTGGTCCTCAAAAAGTTAGAATAGACTACTATACAATCCAGCAATTTCTCTCCTAGGTACTATCTGAAGAATATAAAAACACTAACTCAAAAAAGATATATACCCTATGTTCAATGAAGCATTATTTACAATAACTATGATATATAAACAATGTAAGTGTCTATTGACAGGTGAATGGATAAAGATGTGGTACAATTTACAATGGAATGATTTTCGGCTGTAACACGTAAAAATGACATTTTCAATAATATAGCCAGATTGTGATTGTGTTATGCTAAGTGAAATAAGTCAGAGGGGAAAGAACAAAAATCGCAAAATTATACTCATATGAGGCAAAAGATAAAAATAACAAACTGACAAAACAAAAAACAAGCACACAGAGACGACGTAATGGTGGATACCAGAAGGGAAGCGGGTTGGAGGAAGGTGGAATCGGTAAAAGTGGGCAAAGCCATGATCATAGAAGGAAATTAGACTTGCGGAGGTGAGCACACAATAGGGCAGACAGATTTAAAATGACAATGTTGTCCGCCTAAAATGTACATAGTTATTAACCAACGTTGAAACAACAACAGCATAAACTAAGTCTCTTCTGTCTCGTTTGTGAGCTTTGCTTTTGCTCCGGTGTTGTGCCTTAGTTTATCGCGCTTCTGGAACTGCAGCTACTTTCTGGAACGAATATGCAGCAGCAGCCCGACCAAGTCCATGCGCGCCCTTTGTGACACGTTCCCAACTCGTGTCTGCGTTTCATCTCTGCCCCTTCCTCGTCAGGCACAGGTCACCTGCTGCAATAATCCCCGCCCCCACCCTTGTTTGCCACATTCCTGCCTCTGCCCTTTTCTTCGCATCCCCTGTTTCCTATAGACGTGACACATTTGGTATCGGCGCGCAGTTCTGACTCCCCAGCCTCCTACGCGCAGCTCCAGCTCCATTCGGCCCGAGCCCAGCGTCTGACTGCACGCTTTGTTTCTCTCGCCCACTCCCGAACGCCATCCCTTGTTTTCTATTGACTTTCAGGCTCAGAACCGCCTCCCACGAACATTCATAAACCTCCTTACTATGTTTGCTGAGGTCATTTCCCCAGCGGGGCTTTCTGGTCAGCCAGCAGCCCCGCACTTAGGTCTCTGTGTCACATAGTTGTTCCTGTCCTATTTGGAGCAATTCACTTTTCTTCCGTGAAAGATTTTATGTGGAACCTTAATGTTTTGGTTTTGGGTTCTTTAAGAAAATAATTAGAGGCCTTGGCTGGGTAGCTGAGTTGGTTAGAACGTTTTCCCCATATAACAAAGGTCTGAGTTCAATCCCAGGTCAGGGCATATACAAAAATCAACCAATGGATGCATAAATAAGTAAAACGACACATCTCTCTCTCTCCCTGAGCTCTTTCTCTCTCTGTCTAAAAACCAATCAGGCCCTGGCTGGTAGCACAGTGGATAAGGTGCCGGCCTGCGAACCCAAAGGTCGCAGGCTCGATTCCCCAGCCAGGGCACATAACCAGGTTGCAAACTAGGTCTCCAGTCAGGTTTGTGGCTGGAGGCAGGTGAAAAGCAACCGTACATTGATGTATCTCTCCCTCTCTGCCTCTCTTCCTTCCCCCTCTTTCTAAAAATACTTAAATAAAATCTTTAGGGAAAAAAAAAAGAAAGAAAAATAAAAACCAATCCAAATATATATATATATATATATATATATATATATATATATATATATATATCAGAGAAACTGCAGCATATTACATATTAATTACATATGAATAAACATGCATAGCATTTATTTTTAAGGAAATTCTGCAAACATATGAACAGAAGGAATACTCTTGCCTGAAGACCACATGGTACAATGATGGCAGAACCAAATTTGTTTCTCACACAGGTGGGAAACTTACATCTTTGTCATTGTATTTTAATAACCACAGCTATCAGCAATTTGGAACTTTTAAGTAAGAGTTCCAGATTGATACTTTAAAAATTGCCTTTATTATGGACCATGAGAATACCTTGTTCTTCGAATCCTCGAGTAGTTTCATTCTGTACAGTACCTGAGACTTGACTTGAATAAAATTGTCTGCCTTTAAAGCTCTCTGACAGCCAACACATTAATTGCATCTTTTTCAGCGGCAGCAGTTACAAGCTAGTTTTCAGAGGAAGCATTTGTCATCTGCTTGCAGCAATAAAAATGCATGCTGTTCTCCCAAGTCGAAATTGTATGTCAAAATGCCCTGTGATTAGATATGATCTGATACAAGAAATATTAATACTAATCAATAGAAATGACAAGGTTTGGCCTTATTGCAAATGAAGGTCGTAGGGAAGGCTGCCCAATCTCTCCTTTGGAATGATAGCTGGTAGTCTGGAGGTACAGTAATGCGAATTGAACAGTCCACTGCCTTTTCCAAAGGCTCAGACAGTGCCCTTTGTCCTGAAGGAGGTGAAAAGAAAAGGCGGAGTTCAAGGTCTTCATGTGGTGTTCTCCAAACATGCCATCCAGCGTGACCTACCCCTCTCGAATTTCCATTGCACTCACGCTGTGTCATTTATCCTCATCTTTAATCCTACAGCCTTTCCTTTCTCTGTCTGTCTTCCTGACACATTCTTTTTTTTAAACATTTTATTTATTATTTTTATTGAGAGGGGAAGGGAGAGAGGCAGAGAGGGAGAGAGAGAGACATCAATGCATGTTTGCCCCTCACCTGCCTCCAGCCATGGACCTGGCTATGGACCTGGCTGGAGACCTGACCTGCAACCTCACCATGTGCCCTGGCTGGGGAATTAAACCAGTGACCCCTGGGTTCGCAGGCTGGTGCCTTATCCACTGAGCCACCAGCCAGGGCCCTGCCACATTCTTGTGCTAAGAAGAGCACAGGGAGTTTACAGCATGTCATCTTTGCTTGTCACTTTTGCATTTGTGCAATGTAAATGGGATGTACATGAATTTATTCAACAGATATTTGTTGCGTATCTATTATGCTCCGGGCACAGAGCGATACAATGGTAAATAAGACAAGGTCTTGTCTCCCACCCCCGTCCTGAGAGCTGAAACCTAGTCAGAGGGAAGCAAGTACCATACAATGTGGGAAGTGCGATCGATTATTGAAGCCAGGACTGGAGGTCCTGAGAGCTGGTCAGGAGGGGCTGGTTATAAGACATCCAGAACGAGCTCTGGTGAAGTGGCTTCCAACCGGCAATCGGAGGTGAGTGGGGCTTACTTAGCACAATAGTGGAGGGTTGGGGGAAGCAGAGTTTCCCCGACGGTTTCAACAGGCTCTGCACAAGTAAAACAGAGCAGAACTTGTTAGAGGCACTATCACGACCTCAGTACGCTCGGAGTTTATCATGGTGGTGGTGGGGATTGGAGACGGAGTGAAGATCTAGAGATGAGGGGAACCTAAGTGATGCAAGAAGTTTGGTCTTGCGTCCTAGGGTAACAAGGACGCAAAAGCGAAAGGTTGGGAGCAGGTGTGTGGCACGATCCTGGCTGGGAGTTGGGAAGGTCTTTCTGACTGCACTGTGGCAAGCCAGATGGAGGAAGGCTCAGGGCCCTGGCATGGACCACAGGGCAGCAGGAGGGCCTGCACCAGGTAGTGGTGGGGGACAGAGACAGGTGGCCGCATTACTTGGTGGGTTAGAATGTGTGAAGGGTGTGGGAGAAAAAGAAGGAGTAAGACGGCAGCCATGTTCCAGTACAGTCAACTGAATGTAGGCTAATAACTTTAGGACAGTTGTGAAGGTATAGACTAGGGGCTTTTGCCTGGACTGGGAACTGATTAAAACTGCAAGTTCTCCAGTCCTGCTCCAGACCAAGTTGAGTGAGAGACTCTAGGGGTGGAGACCTGTGATCTGTGCTTTAATAAGACTTTCCGGGGATTCCAATGCAAATGCAAGTTTGAAAAGCAGGCTTTTAGCTGATAGGTATTCTAACTATTTAGCCCAGGATGCTAAAAGTATGCACCAGTCACCCATTTTTCATTTTCTTTATAAGTAGAAATAGTTGCTAAAGATTTAATTTCCCACATATTACAAATACTTGTGTTTCTTCAGTATGTTCAATGGGATAGCAATACTCTAGCAACTTAGTTCCCAGCATCACATAATGAGAAAATGAACAAGCTCTTTTTTAAAAAAAATATATTATTTATTATTTCCAGAGAGAGAGGAAGGGAGAGAGGCAGAGAGAGAGAGAGAGAAACATCAATGTGTGGTTGCCTTTCACCTGTCTCCAGCCACGGACCTGGCTGGAGACCTGGCTTGCAACCTGGTTATGTGCCCTGGCTGGGAGTCGAACCAGCAACCTTTGAGTTTGCAGGCTGGCGCCTTATCCATTGTGCCACCAGCCAGGGCGAACAAGCTCTTTTTTGTTTAACAGTTAGATACTTTATAATTTACCTTTAAATCTGGGATATTTATTACCCTTTATATTCCCTAACTGAATTTTATACTATATCCTATCAGCCAACTTACTATACGTATCTGCAACAAAATATGAATGTAATAAAATGTTGTTTAGTTCTAGTTATTTTAGTACATAATTCATAAAAACTTAACTATCTTTATAATTTTGATAATAACTATTAAGCATAATAGTTTTAAGTATATCTTAAAAATATTTTATTTTATTTTATTTTTAAGATATTTTATTTATTATTTTTAGAGAGAGGGGAAGGGAAGGAGGCAAAGACAGGGAGAGACACCAATGTAAGGTTGCCTTTCACCTGCCTCCAGCTATGGACCTGGCTGGAGACCTGGCTTGCAACCTGGCTATGTGCCCTGCCTGGGGAATTGAACCAGCCACCTTTGGGTTTGCAGGCTGGCACCTTATTGTAAATATCTTTTAAAAGTTCAACACTATTTATAGAATGAGCAGAGGAAATGAAAGTAGTTTTATTGTAGCAATTCTACTTAATTCTCTTTATTCCTTCTAGGATACATGCCAAAATATCATAGAATTACCTATCATCAAAAATGTGATCTTGACCTGATCCCATGCCCTGCAATTTTGTTGAAAGCAAAGTAGTAGAAATAAACTGGCTTGCAGTAAGATTGGTTACTCAGTCTTCAGAGTTATCAGAGTTTTTCATGAGGGACTGAATACACAAAGGGACCACAGCCAAACTATATAATATGACAACAGAAATGTGACCCCCAACCAGTCCAGGATGCAACTGGCCCAAAACAGCCAGAGACTCGCCTTCCCTGTCCTCACTCCCTCATCGTGTTCCAACTCCAGACCAACCAGAGAAAGTCAGATAAGCTCCTGAACTCAATCCCGAAAGATGCTTACCTCTGGCTGTGCTGTATCAACAAGCTTCTATCAGGGCCTTTTCATTATTAAGTTCTCCTACTCCTCTTCCTGACTGTGAGTCACCAAATGCCAGTGATGCTGGCTGAATCATCTGCAACATAGCAAGTTCTGAATCAAGGGCCTATTTGTTCTCCTATGGATGTTGGATGAGCCGGAGATCTCCAGAAGAGACAGAACCAATAGGATATGGGTGGGTACATAGACAGAGATGTATTTGGAGGGACTGGTTCATGCAAGTCGGAGGCTAAGTCCCACCGCCTGCCATTGGCAAGCTGGAGACCTGGAAAACTATGGGGCCAATCATGTGAGCTCCAGTTCACCTCTGCACGTTGCCAACCAGGGGCACACGTATCTGCGGGCAGGGAAACATGTATGTCGCAGATCAGAGAGGGGACCTACCTTCTTCTGCCTTCTTGTGCTAGTTTCACCCTCAAAGGTTTGGGTGATGTCCTTACCTTCTCCCCCAACACTGGTTGATTTCCTAAGCTCGCCAGTTCACCCCTCATCTCATTTATTGAGTTCTTCAGCTCCAGAATTTTTGTTTGTTTTTTTGCTTTTAGTGGAGATGCTGGGGATCGAACCCAGGACCTCATGCATTGTTCATTTATTTTTATGCTTTAATCTGTTTGGTAAAGGACTCCTTTTGTTTGTTGATTTTATTTCTGAGCACATGGAATTGCTTCTCTGAGTTTTCTTGCACCTCCCTGAGTTTTTTTTAGTACTGCAGTACCCAATACTCTGTCATTGAACTCACCTTTCACGTCTTTCAGTTCATTCTTTGGAGGTTTTTTATTTTCTTTCTGAACTTTGTTGTTACCATGTTTAGTTACCGTGCCTGATGGATTATTTCTCTGCCCGGGCATTTGTGTGAATGAAGAATGCTTTTAAGTATTGACTGTTCACTGTTTAGTAGGTTGATAGGTAGAGGTGTTTTTTATTCCAGTAGGTGGTGCTGAAGTACAGGTCTGATGTTTTCTCTTACCTGCATTGCTGTGGCTCCCAGGATCTCTGTGGGGAGTTTTGCCTTGGCTGTGGAACTGCCCCATACTCTCCAAAGAGGTGGGCATCCCCTTTAGGACCCTTTTGCTTTGGTCTCATGGCACTGCCCCTATGGCTGGATGTAGCTGGATATGGGTCTTGTGGCCGCTGTGTTCCCAGTGACACCTCTGGTAGCCAGAAGCTCCCTTTTCCCCTATTGTGATAATTAACCAAATTGACTCATCATTCTAAGTGAAAATGCTGACACTTAGAAGTCAATGTAAAAGCATATTTAAAAATCTGTAAGTAGGAGCTGTATGATTTAGGTCAATATTAAGATCATCTCCTGTAACATATATGGACAAACTAATGTCTATTAGGAACAACATGGGTATGCATGCTATTGGCGGTATCTTGGCTTCATGAAAATCCATGTGTTTGGCCTAATTTCTGTGAGCAGCCCTTATTTTAGTAGTTAAGGCAGAAAAAAAGATTACTATAACTGTTCTGTAGTGTCAAGTTCTGTTGGGAGCAAGGGCTTACCCATTGTAAATCTCTATTCAACTACATGGTGTAAAAAGGATTGTAAATTTTCCCCTTGGTGAGTTACATTAAGAATGTCATGCTCACATGTCAAAACATATGGTGCTCTAATGCCCATGTTCCAGGTTAAGTCCATCGAAACACAGAATACTGTTTTCAAAAATGACAGTTTGGATTAGCCTTTGAAGATATTTTGCAACTCTCTTACTCAACATTTTAGCATAAACAACTTCAAACATAGAGAAAAGTTGACAGAATTTTACAGCAACACCCATATACCATCACCTAAATTATATGATTAAAATTTTACTATAGTTGCTTGATTACACATCTGTCCATTGTCTTCTCCATCCACTGAGGTATCTTATTTATTTGATGCATTTTAGAGTGAGATGCAGAAACCAGTACATTGACTCCAACTATGTCCACATATACATATTATGGACTGGAGTTCAACATTCTCTTTTGGAAAATGGGTAGCACTGCATTTTATTTTATATACATTTTTGTGTGTGACCTTATTGGGATGCTCATCTTGAAGACTTTTACCAACAACAATGCTAAATTAGATCCTTAAGCACAAAGGCTGGTCACACTTGCATATTTTTCTTCTGTATCCTGGGACCTAGTATGTAGCTGAGCACAAAATCAGATCTCTAACTATTTGTTAAATGTGTTTTTGCAATATGAGGTTTTTTCGTGATTGAATGGAGTTAAACTTAAGCCATATCCCAGGAATTTGGGGATGACTAACCGCGAAGGAATGCTTTGCAAAGTTTTGCAGCTTGCGTTCATTATGCCCTTCCCAGTCCCTGAAAGAGTAAACCATGTCGTGTGTGTTGTCAAGAATTTGGGATCTAATCTGTAGTTCAAGCATCGTCTTTGCAGTTAATGTGATGCTTGTGAGTTTCCCATAAGCCTTTGCGTGAACTAGAACTTTGTCAACCGACCTGGGACACAAATGTCGTCTATTGTTTCGCATGTGAAAAAATTCAGTCGTCTTCTCTCTCCTTCCCTCCCTTCTCTCCTCCTTCCTTGCTTTCCTTTTTCCTTCTCTTCTTTTGTCTCCGAAATTTGTAGAATGTATCACAGAACAACATGGTAAGGGAACAGTTCAGAATCGAAGATGTTCTGTTAAAGACAGCAAACCTCAAGGTTCACAGGGTCTCAGCACAGAAGGCAGCAGAAAACTCTAACAGCCTCAGACGAGTTGTGCGCTCAGAGGAGACTGACTCAGGAAGACAGCAGTCTTGTGAAAGGGGTGAAACAAAGGCTTTTCAGGCACTCCGGAATCGCTCGGAAACTGGAATATACCCTGGCAAAGTTATTAAGCTATACGGCTCCAATCTGTTTATCCAGAAGGGCCACCTGAGGACAGCTGGCCACCTGACCTTATCTTACCTATTTTAAAGTAATTAATTATTGCTGATTAATGCTTTAACATGAAAGACTTCTAGGACCATTTTGAAAACACTTTGATATAAAAAGTTTAAGGAAAGAAGTTTAAAATGTTGGTTTAAATATGCAAAGAAACACGTGCTTGCTGCATTTAAATGGTTCCTCCTGTAGGCTTACTTAAATAACAAAACAACAAAAACAAAAAACAAACAAACAAACAAACAAAAAACCCTAACATGTTAGATAGTTATTCCCTAATTTCAAAGTGGTTGACAATGAAATGCTAACCTAAATTCTCGGGACATTATTGAATAATGTGACTTTAACCTTATTTTAATTTACTGCTTGGTGCTTTAAAAAATACCCATGATGTTTAAAAGTGCTTTTTAAATATAGGTAACTACATTTCCTAAGGAATTAATATAGCAGCAAGGTTTACAGTGAGGAAAAATTTAACATGAACATTGAAGCCAGAATGTTAAATGCCATGACAGGGAACTGTTCCTAATTTTTCAAATAAAAGCAAGGAAAAGGTTTGCCTGCAGGGGTCTGCTTGGGAAAGTGGTGATTTATAGCCCAACATCTGATTTTATGGGTGTGTGCCAAGGGCCTCTCTTTCTTTTTCCTTTTTATAGGTGGTAACAATAGGGACATGTTTAATATTGATGAGTTTGACCTCCTGGGAATTATAGTATACGCATCCTTTTAAAAGACAAAGTCTGTTTTATTTATATGGTAAACACATAGAATGTGGGGGCTTAGCATTTTAATCAACTCTAATCTCTCCGTATTTTTGGTTCCCCCACCTCGCCATTATGTTTAAAAAAAAAAAAAAAAAAGTTAAAATGAATTCAAGGCTAATGTTCACTCTTGGCGTGCAAGGTCTGCGCGAAATATAAAAGCATTGCTATGCGTAGTAACCCTTCCGAAACCATATGCTCAAGTTCCTAACAGTATTAAAGAAGGTCACTTATTAAAGGAAAGAACATGTCATTCATTCAACCGATATTTGTTGAAAAGCCAGGCTTCCGAAGGCAGGGGTGTGTGTGTGTGTGTGTGTGTGTGTGTGTGTGTGTGTGTGTGGTTTAGCACCTCTTCATTGAAACTTGGCTTCAGTGCTTCCCTGCTCCAACTTTTCCTTTTCATTGAACTCTTCTCGCGGCCTGTCCTGGAGCTTTGAAGTTCCGTGCGTGCACTTTCTGGCTGCCGAGCTCCCGGGGCGGGTGCTATGCATTCAATTCGCGCGGCGGCGATTCCAGCCGCCGGGACAGAGGAAACGTTTTTCACGCCCGCGGGGGGCCGGCAGCCCAGCGTGGGCGCACGGGCGGCGGCGGCGGCGGCGGGCGGGGAGCCAGGCCCGGGCGCATCCCGCGCAGCCATTGGCTGGCGCCGCGCGCCGCACTGAGCATGTTCGCGCCTGGCGGGTCGCGGGCTGCAGTCGCCGACGCAGCCACCGCGCATTGTGCAAAGCGGTTGCAGATGAGAGCCGCGCCGGTGGGGCTCGCGCCGGCCTCCGCTCCCAGCTGCTCGCCCGGCAGCCTCTGGCCTGGGAGACTCCCCCCCGCCCCGGCCGGGGGCCCCGGAGGCCGGGATGGCCTGAGTGCCGGCGGCGCGGCGGCGCGGCAGCTGTAGCACGACATGGGGAACCAGGATGGGAAGCTGAAGCGCAGCGCAGGTGATGCCTCCCACGAAGGCGGCGGCGGCGGCACGGAGGATGCTGTTGGGCCCAGGGATGTGGAAGCCACAAAGAAGGGCAGCGGGAGCAAGAAGGCTCCGGGCAAGCACGGCAAGGGGGGCGGCGGCGGCGGCGGCGGGGAGCCCGGCAAGAAGAAGAGCAAGTCGGACTCCAGGGCCTCGGTGTTTTCCAATCTTAGGATCAGGAAGAACCTGTCCAAGGGGAAAGGCGCTGGCGGCTCCCGCGAGAATGTGCTGGACTCCCAGGCCCTGCAGACCGGGGAGCTGGACAGCGCTCCGTCCCTGGTCACCAAGACCCCGGACCTCAGCCTGTCGGCGGACGAGACGGGCCTGTCGGATACCGAAGGTGCCGACCCTTTTGAGGTGACTCGCCCAGGTGTCCCCGAGCCCGCAGAGGCTGCGGTCGGGGTCCAGGCTGTCGCGGAGGATTTGGAAACGGCGGCAGGGGCGCAGGATGGACAAAGGACCAGCTCGGGCTCGGACACAGACATCTACAGCTTCCACTCGGCTACGGAACAAGACGATTTGCTCTCAGACATCCAGCAGGCGATTCGCCTGCAGCACCTCCAGAGCGCGCAAGAGCCGGCCGTGTCCCCCATCGCCACCTCCCCACAGCCCGGGGCCTTCCTGGGCCTGGACCGATTCCTGCTGGGGCCGAGCGGCGTGGCTGCGGAGGCCCGGGGCAGTCCGGACACGGAGCAGGCGCTGTCTGCGCTCTCCGACCTGCCCGAGAGCCTGATCGCCGAGCCCCCGGCGCTCGACCAGCCGCCGCCCCCCAGCGGCCGCCGAGCCTCGGAGGCGCGGGTCCAGCCCTCGGCCTCGGACGCAACCTCGTCCACCGTCTTCCAGTTTCCCGAGGCCGGACCTGGGGAGGGCGCGGCCGGATCCCCTGTGCGGAGGGCTGGGGACACGGATGAGGAGGGCGAGGAGGATGCTTTTGAGGATGCACCTCGAGGCTCTCCGGGGGAGGAATGGGGCCTGGCGGTGGGAGAGGCCCCGCAGGGGCGGCGGGAAGAGCCGGAGGAGGGGGCGCGAGGGCCCTGCGCTCCCGTGGCCGCCTCCCGGCCCGGCAGCCCCGCGCCCAGCCCGCGCTGCTCCAAGCCCTACCCGCTCATCACCCCTTGGTACATCAAGACCACCACGCGGCAGCTCAGCTCGCCCAATCACTCCCCTTCGCAGTCCCCCAACCAGAGCCCCACGATCAAGAGGCGGCTGGAGTCCTCCGGGAGCCGGGCACCCAGAGCTGCCCTCGCCTCCGCGGCCGCGCCAGCTACGAAGCCCGGGGCGGACGGCGGCCTCGGCCGCTCGGAGGACTGGAAGCAGGAGCTGGACGCCAGCGCGCCCGGGGCGGGCGGCTCGGCACACCTGCTGGAGCGCGGGGCAGCCTCCGACGGTGGGACACCCCCGGCGCAGGCAGCCACCGCGGCCGGGGCGCAAGCGGCGGCGGATGGCTTCCAGAACGTGTTCACCGGTGAGCTCGCCCTGCCGCGGGGTCCTCAGGTCACAGGCCGCCAGCCAGTTAGGCCCTCCCCCTGCCTCTCACCCTCTCTGGCTCTGAAAAGCCGTGACCTATTTGGGGGGTGTCCCTTCTTTGCAGGCAACTCCTTCACGTCCTGCTCCCCCTCGTCGTGAAAGCTCTTTACTTCCTTGCGTTTTAACGGGAACAACTCAGTCGTGTGTCCTTAAGTCATCCCAAGAAAGGTCTCTGCTCTGTCCATTTCTCCGAAATACCTGCGGTTCTCGATGTCCATCCATCTTATCCGGGCAGATCAACTTTTTCTTTCCCTCATCATTAGCTGAGCTATCATTAACTTTCCTTTTTTATCCTCTCCCACAGCACTAAAAACCAACAAAATTGCTCATGGCCCTTTGAAGTGTCAGCGTGGGGAAATAAACCATTTATTCTAGTGTGATGTACCCAAAGGTGGCCTCTGACTGATCTCATATATATATTCGTATCTACATGTAAGTTGATAGTCTGTCTTGCAGCAAGCTAGGTAGATGACTTAGTGAAGTCACTCCCGGTTTGGAACGCAAGTAAATCTAAGACGTGCTATTAGAAAATTAAGAAAGAATGAAATAAAATATTAGGGGTAATTTTCATCTCCCTAATAGTCTGGTTTCCTGATCATCAAAACAAGGGATAGATTGGAGCTAGGGATGGTGGGGAGGCCAAAAGTACACCATTACCCAACTGGTACCTCTCCTTTGGGTTTGTTGGAGACTTTGGTAGGTCCCAGGAAGCCCAGCTAAGGGGTTAATTTACTCTGGTAAATGCCAAGTAGTATAATGAGAATATCCTTTCTTGTAGTCTTATAGATACCAAGGGTTTACCTTCAGAGCCCACTGATAGACTGCTGGTTGGTTTCATGCTTACTAACTTACACTCTTACTTCTTTTCAAAAAAGATTTTATTCATTATTTTTAGCGAGAAGGGGAAGGAGGAAGAAAGGGAGAGAAACATCAGTGTAAGGTTGCCTTTCACCTGCTTCCAGCTATGGACCTGGCTGGAGACCTGGCTTGCAACCTGATTATGTGCCCTGGCTGGGAATCGAACCAGTTACCTTTGGGTTCACAGGCCAGCACCTATCCACTGAGCCATATACTCTTACTTATTAAGTGAAACATTGAGTGTAAGAATTCAGAAAGGAGGGAAATAATGAAAATTTATGCGAGTACTGGTAGGTTGGAATAAATATTTAAATGATTTTAACTTTTCAACTTGTAATTGAAAAAGCTAAAACCATATGTTCTGTTGCTTTAATAAATAGGTTACAAAATATTACTGAGATGACAATTCTCTACGAGTGTGGCTATTTAGTTGACTAAGTGGTGTTAATATTTTGGTATTTTGTTGATTGACCACATTTTTGTTTTAATGTATGGGCTATCATTAATTTTACATTTATTGATTCTTATGCTGAAGAGTATTTTACATGCTTTCTTTCCTACTTCTTTTCCTGTCTCATTTTTATTGCATAGATTAAGTTAAAAAAAATGCTTCTAGTCTAATCCTCCATGAGGTAAATTATAAACAAACAACCATCCCTCCAAAGACCATTTTGAATGAAGAAGAGTGGAAATTTCTTGGGCTGATTTTTTGCGAACTTAATGTTGCTGAGAAATCATGTATCTTCTCTTTACTTTGGTAACATTCTTTTACATATTAGTTTTCCAAAAGTGAGAATGTCACCATAATTACGACTGTCATTCATTAATATTAACTGTTGCTCTTTCTAATAGCATTAGACTTTGTAAATATAGTCAGTTCATTCATTGAACAAATATATATGTATGCGCACACACACACACATACATACATACCATGGTTCTGCCTTTCTGAGGCTCACGTAGGAGGACTTAGGAATAGATATGCGGTGCCATGCGCTCTGGAAATGTCAAGGCTGGGCAGGGCCTAAGAGAAGAGGACTTCATGGAAGGATTGGTCAGAGTCCTGAAGATCATAGGACACCAAACAGGTTCAAGTTTTGTTTCCCGAAAGGCAAGAAAATATACTCTTAAAACCTGCATTTTAATTTGCTAAGCACTTCTAAATTTGTGGTTTGGGATTCTATTAAAGGAATCCTTTTCAGGAAGTACCTGGATTTTGTTGACCTCTCTCCAGGCAGAATTTTGACTTTGCAGAGTAAAGAGTTAGTTGCTTTAATATGGATGTCACCTGCTTTGGATTTGATGGATGCTGATACTTGGTCAGTGACCAGTAGGTACTTACATAGCAGTTCCCATATATTTATAGCATTCCCTCACTTTTTTTTTTTTTTTTTTCCAAAAAGGAAAAAGATAAAACACCCAAAAGACTCAATAGGTTAAACCTAATCTTGTAACTGGTGGGGAAGTGGGGGCAGATAAAGAACTGAAATGACTTTCTTAAGGTCATGCTGTGATTCACTCGATGCTGGAGCCAGAAATAGGAGCTGCCTTGACTGATTCCTTTACGTCTGAATGTCCTTGCTTATTACTCATTCTGGTTGTTCACCACTGTAAGACACCATATAGAATAATATTTAAAAAAATATTATAAAAGCCCTGGCTGGTCACTCAGTGGATAGGTGCTGGCCTGCAAACCCAAAGGTCGCTGGTTCGATTCCCCAGCCAGGGCACATAACCAGGTTGCAAGCCAGGTCTCCAGCCAGGTACCATAGTGGAGGCAGGTGAAAGGCAACCATATATTGATAGTTCTCTCCCTCTCTGCCTCTCCCCTGTCCTCTCTCTCTAAAAATAATAAAAATCTTTTCTAAAAAGTCCTTTAAAAATAAATTAAAAAAAATATTACAGAGCTTAAGGCCCTCACGTCTGAGATTTTTCTAGTTTCTGTTTTTTTGTAATTTATTTTATTGTGTTTATTTTATAATCAAAGTTAAAAAATAATTTCTTGTTGTATTACAATTGTTTCATTGTTTTAACTTAAAAAAAAAAGATTTTATTATTATTTTTAGAGACAGGGGAAGGGAGACAGGCAGAGAGGGAGAGAGACATCAATGTATGGGTTGCCTTTCACCTGCCTCCAGCTATGGATCTGGCTGGAGACCTGGCTTGCAACCCCGTTATGTGCCTGACTGGGAATTGAACCAGCGACCTTTGGGTCTACAGACTGGTGCCTATTCATTGAGCCACCAGCCAGGGCCCTATTCTTACTTTTTTAAATTGCTGACCATGTGGCCTTACTTGGGCAGGCTAAAAGGTGGTTGGTGCTCAGAATGAACCATGTTTTCTCTGGGCAACCCTCATGGAAACTCTTCTTGCGGTGGCAGAATGCATTTAGATTGACCCAGGCCCCTGTTTCTCAGCTGTTGTCCGTTCTCTTGACATCTGTCATTGCATTTGGTTCTTTGCCACTCTTCACGATTTTATGGGCGTCTTGGAAATTACCAGAGGCCTGGGGTGCACCAGCTTTGTCCACCGGGAAATTGGTTTTTGGCCTTCATTTGGCCTGGCTTTCGATCAATTAATTGCCAGCTGCCTTTGAAGCAGGTGCTTGTTAATACTCTAAGTTTCCATAAACATCCTTTATTTTTAAACCATAAAATGAGGGTTGTGGGTTCCGCAGGAAGGAACAGATGTGCTCTGCTTTCCACTAACTTTCAAACGGAGGGAGAAAATGCAAGGAAAAAAGGTCCCTGTGATTTGTTTGCATTTGTTTGGTAGAGATAAAAATGTTTAGCAGTGATGGGGCCCAAACTTGTATTATTTTTTAGCTGGTAAAGAACTGATGACGTCTCAGGCCATGGCACTGAGATATTTCACAGTCGATTTGTGTGAAAGACATCTTTCTCTGAGAAGAAAATTGCTTCCAAAGTTCAAGAGGTTCCTTTGCAAATGAAGTCTAGCAGAAGAAGCTTGTAAATTGAATTTTGCAGTGCAAGTTTAGATACAGAAGATGTTAAATTTGTAATGCTGAATCGTTTTCGATAGGGTACCAAAGTCAATTTGGTGGTTATCTGTTTTTTTAAAAAAAAAACTCATGGAATGAAAGTTTCATCTGTTTTGAATGGCTTTATGTCATCTTCAGGCTCATCATTGTTATAGACCACGATGCCCTAAACAGGTATTGAAGTATGTCCTGGTGGCTCTGGTGACTTGTGTCAGAGTATTTATTTTCTGTATAGTTGGCTTGGATCTTCCCCTACTGCCAGCTATGTATTCTTAGAGCTATCTTTTGGTCTCTTCTCCATTATTTCTAATTTGATTTTTCCGATCGATTTGTCACTGGTTTCTAAATCCAGTAATTATAATATTAGCTATCTTCACTGCATTTCTCTTAAGTGCCTGGCTCTGTGTTGGTGCCTTATCTAATTACCACTAATCATTACCAGTTTTGAAGGATACCTGTTTATCCTCATTTTTCTTTCTTTTTTCCCAGTGAGCAAACTGAGTGTCAGGCAAATGAAGCTACTTGCCTAGAGGCATGAAGCTAGTAAATGGTCCATGTAGTAAGATACATGCTTAGAAAACCAGATCTGTTGTTAATATGTTTAAAATGAAACCAGCACCTCAGTGAGATTTTGGAGGACTGGCTAATTAACCAAGGGCTTGGGCCTTAGAATTTGGATGGTGCGATTTTCATTTTGGCTTTTTGAAAGGTTATCTTGATTTTTATATCAATAGGATTCATATGGCTTGTTAATTATTCAGTAGAATTTTTAAAGGCCAGAAGTGGTCTAATTTCTAGCAGTAGCCTCTGACAGATTGTGGATGTCCGCTTACTATCCAATAAAAGAATAAAGGCCTGAAATCATCCTGAAATATATAATGCATCTGTTTTACTATCAGGGGAATGTGAAAGGAATGCTGTTTTTCTCCCCCTATATCCGGGTTCCATATATCAGAATTTAACAACATAAGATGGGGCCGGGAGCACTGTTCTTAAATCATTTTAGTTTTGTCTGAAACATCCTTTCTCAATTTTTTTAAGAGTGTCGTTTGGATTGAAGTCAAGCACCTCAGTAGCTTCAGTGGTGGGTTTTAATTATTGCTTTATGAGCTGAGGACTGGCCTGGTTTTAAGTGCATTAGGCATTTAGAGATCAGTCATGTGTATTGGAGATTGAACAGAGGCTTTCTGAGCTGTGTTTCCTTCTGATTCTATTAAAAAGGTGCTGATACACAATTGGGTGATAGTAGCACTAGTAGTTAGAATTTAACTACTGTTATTCTAGGTAATTCGCATCCTAGGTTTGCTATTGAGTTGACTCTCCAGTAATTTTTTCCCCTCAATGAATGAAGGTGGGGGAGTAATTTCAAATTCATAATGTTAAGATTAAATGAAATTGTCTATAAAACCTACACAACTCTGCCTGGTACATAAATACTATTTGCTTTCCTATCCTGGTTTATTGCTTTAATAAACTTCATTGTTCAAAGTGGTCAGAGCTAAACTATTAAACCAGAATAAAACAACTCGAAGGTTGCATACACATACTTGGCAGGCTATAATCAATCCAATGGCAGTTGAAAATGACTGCATATTCTAGTCACTAGATTTTTGCACATTATTTTATACATGTTTTCTTTCTGGTTTTCTTTGTTTCCTGTGATTGTAAGCCTGTTTGCCACTTTATGGTAAATTTTGTTTTTTTTTTCCCAGGTTTGACCAGGACTGCATCCGGTGGCGGTGTGGCTGTGTGATTAGGGGGAGGTGCTGATGGGTGGGGAAGAGGAAACCACATTAGGACACCCTGGGTATTTATGTTCTGCACAGCACCTGGCTGCAAACACCTGACTTTGCAGCCTTTAACCTCTCACGGTTTCCTTCAGAAACTTGTGACCTCACACAAGTCAGCCTGCTTACTGTTCTATGAGCATGCATTTCATGTTAATGACTTTGCACCTTGGTGTTTGGGTTTTTACCCTCTTGCAACACTCTGTTTGTGTCTGTTGATTTAGCATCCGAAAAGGGTTGGTTGAATTTCCATTTCTTGTTTTGTATTTTCCAGCTAGACCTAACTGTCCCTCACCTCCATGTCTAGATTATATTTTATTTTTTAAATATTTTGTTCATTATTTTTAGCGAGAGGGGAAGGGAGGGAGGGAAAAAGAAAGAGAAACATCAATGTATGGTTGCCTTTTTCATGCTTCCAGCTGGGGACCTGCTGGGGACCTGCCCTGCAACCCACGCACGTGCTCTGACTAGGAATCAAACCTGCAACCCTTGGGTTCGCAGGCTGGTACTTGATCCACTGAGCCACACCAGCCAGGTTATATCATATTTTATACACCTTTTGGTCTTCTTTCTCTCCTCCTTCCGCTTTTTCTTGCTCCTTGCCTGTCTGCCTGATTCTATTCATTCACCGTCCACTCATTCTATCAACTAGTCCGTAAATATCCCTTCTGTTCCTTCTGTGTGCCAATCACTACGATAGGCACAGAACCTGTTGAGATCTAGGAAATACTTGCTCTCTCTTTTTTTTTAAACAGTCAAGTTGGGTCTCTTGGCTTTCTGTTGGTAACTAAAACTAGTTGAATGTAATCTGGAAAATGACAAACTGTTCTTGGTAGTTGAACATAATTCTTTTCTTTTTTTTTCTTAAATATTTTATTTAAATATTTTTAGAAAGAGGGGAAGAGAGAGAGGCAGAGAGGGAGAGAGACCTCAATGTATGGTTGCTTTTCACCTGCCTCCAGCCACAGACCTGACTGGAGACCTGTTTTGCAACCCTGTTATGTGCCCTGGCTGGGGAATCGAACTTGTGACCTTTGGGTTCGCAGGCCGGAGCATAATTATTTTCATGGTGGCGTGATTGCATCCTGGTGAAGGTTCAACGCTACTTTGATAAAACCTGTGTTAAGAGAACATTTATTCCTGTTGTTGTCAGTTGATCTTCAAAATAGAAATGAGAATATAGTAACTTCCAAATTGGGGCTTTCAAATGCAAGTTTTGTTGGTAATGCAAAAAGAGGTAAAGGAAATAGGGAAACTTTTATTACTCTGCTCATCCCTGCTTTTATGTTTTAAGTAATAACTTGATGTTCATGAAATTGAGCACCAAGGGAACATTAGAAAGAAACATAAATGCTACCTTGCCGCTTGATAGTTACTGAAAATAATTTAAGAAACTTAAAACTTTCTAAGGATTTGTATATTAGAAGTATAGGGAAAGTATGATTTCCATTTAAAACGGTCCTAAAGCAAAGTATCATAACCCTGAATTATTAGAACAAATAATAACACATATTGGGTGATAAAAGAGGATGCTAACCATGTTATTTCCTCCACTGTGGGTGAGGCAGAGGAAAAATTGATGTCTTCCTCCTTTCCAAGGGTGGACTTGGTTATGTTCCTTGTCTCGGGAGATTGCTTCTACTGTTGTGTAACTGAGTCAGTCTCCACTGTAACCTGGACCCCTTGGGAACCTGATGATTTGTTAAACCAGAGGGGCAGTGGGCTGAAAATAGTCTTTTTTTTTTTTTTTTAAAGATTTTATTTCATTATTTTTTAGAAAGAGAGGAAGGGAGAGAGGCAGAGAGGGAGAGACATCAGTGTATGATTGCGTTTCACCTGCCTCCAGCCACAGACCTGACTGGAGACCTGGTTTGCAACCTGGTTATGTGCCCTGGCTGGGGAATCGAACCTGTGACCTTTGGGTTCTCAGGCCGGCACCTTAACCACTGTGCTACCAGCCAGGGCTGAAAATAGTCTTTTTATTTGCAGAGGTAATGGCTAATTTTTTGAGAAAATTAAGCCTTTATTGCATTTTAAAATTATGCCTAAAGATGCTAAAAAATTACTCAGTTGGCTCTTTTTTTTTATACTCTTAAGAAGAAGAGTGCTAGTACTTAGTGATATAGTGGGCCTGTGTGGAAACTACTTCTCTGTCATTTAAGTTGTTGCTTTATGTATACACACAGGGGAAAAAAACTGTGTTTATCAGTAAATTAGGAGCAGCACTATGGTAGTAGGTATGTTGAGGAGTCTTTCCATCTGCCTCACTTTTATTTATTATTTTTATTACTTTTTACAATATTTTACTTATTTATTTTTAGAGGGAGAAGAAGGGAGGGAGAGACAGAGAGGGAGAGAAACATCAATGTGTGAGACACATCAACTGGCTGCTTCCAGTGGGTTTTTCGTATAGACATTCTGTCTTGGCTCCTGCCACGAACTTCCTTAAATTCTCTCAAAGGTTCACAAACCCCAAACAAGCATCATCTGGCCTCTGCATGCCCCGTACTTCTTGCTAAGAAACCCCAAACCTGCCCTGGCTGGTGGCACAGTGGATAAGGTGCAGGCCTGCGAACCCAAAGGTCGCTGGTTTGGTTCCTGGCCAGGGCACATCACCAGGTCACAAGCCAGGTCTCCAGCCAGGTCTGTAGCTGGAGGCAGGTGAAAGGCCACTGTACATTGATGTTTCTCTCCTTCTCTGCCTTTCTCCCTTTCTCTCTGGATGTAATAAATAAAATTAAAAAAAAGAAACCTCAAACCTGGCTTTAACAGCAGCTGGCCTTGATTCACAGCTTAGCCTCTTCCAGGCACCTCCAAGCCCAGCATAAGGGGCAACCATTGCAGATCCTTTTGTAGCTGTACCCGGTGGCCCCAGGCAGGGCACCGCCAGCAGCTGACCTGGACCTACAGCAGAGCTTTCTTCAAGCGCCCCAGAACCAACGCATTCAGGGGCTTCGCCTATCTGTAATGGTTTAGAGTAGCCACATTTTGACCTTGAGAGTTCGTGAATTGTTCTTTGATGCTAGAGGAGAGCCGTGTTGGTTGGACTACCCTTCCCTGATGTGAGCTTCCCATCTTGTGTTTTTCAACATTAAGGCAGTGACTGTACGTGGTGAGTGTGTTATAGAACCTCAATCTGTGAGTTTGTCTGCCTGTGTGTACAGGCCAAAAGAAGTGAACAAGCAGGGGGTTGCAGTGGAGAAAGGAGTTTATTATTATTATTATTATTTTGTTATATATTTTTTACTTGTGGCCACCTCCCACATGCTTCCAACGGGGGATCTGGCCCACAACCCAGGCATGTGCCCTGACCGGGAACCGAACCAGCGACTCTTTGGTTCTCAAATGGGCACCCCATCCACCGAGCCACACCAGCCTGTGTTCTACAAGATGCCACTCCCTGATGGCGTAGGTTCCGGATTCTACCGGCCAAAATCAAAAGGCACATTGGTTTAGAATTCAAGGTCCTGCTGGGAGCTGATTGGTCGCAGGTGAGGTCAGGCTGATGCATCGTCCCTTCAGGTCTCGAGGGCAATGCTGGGGTCTGTTCCTGTGCCTTCTGTCTGGTCTCATGGAAAGTAGCCAGGTGGTTGGCCCACCATAGGGCTCAGGATCTAAAATCTAACTAAGGGCCTGGTGTTAGTTTTGTCTGCCTGAGATCCAACCCTTTGACAACTAGTCAGGTCTGAGCTGTTGTTTTTGATGCCGTGAGGTTAATGATTATCAAAGGTAAAGGCTAGGTTTCTGAGGTGGGGAGAGAGAGAGAGAGAGACAGAGAGAGACAGAGAGAGAGAGAGAGAGAGAGAGAGACAGAGAGACAGAGAGACAGAGAGACAGAGAGAGACAGAGAGACATAGACATAGATCAGTTTGTTACCTCTCATATGCGGGCTGGACTAGGGATGGAACATGGAACATGCAACCTAGTAATGGGCCCTGATGGGTATCGAACCCATGACCTCCCAGGGCGCAGGATGGTGCTCAAACCAACTGAGCTCCACCGATCAGGGCAAGTAACTTTTTGAATGGTCGGTCTTATTGTGATGCTTTATTGTAAATGATGTCAAACCCAGTTTTTACTAGTCTTCTAAACAGTCTCAGTGTATCAGCTGACAAACATGCATCAAATATGAGTCCAATTCACCTCAGAGAGCAGTCAGTTTCTTCAAAACAAGAATCAAGACACCCTATGTAAGGACTCAGAAAACTCGTAGATCTGCACCTGATCGGCAAGTGTTTTACAAAGTTCCAAAGACCTAAGCACACCTTTCTCAACTGGGACTTTGGCCCTGTGGATGTGCTCAGCGGAAGGACACTTCCAGCAGGAGGGTGTATGTAAGACAGTGCTATTTATAGGTTTGCAGAGTTGCAGTTATTCCAGAGGGGACAGATAGCTTTGTCCTCCTTTTTGTCTGGGCCCCTTCATGCTCTGTGGTCACCTTCTCTGAGGCTGGGGCCCAGGGCTTAGCTATCCTCATGTGACATGTTTTTCTTATGATTTGCCTCATCATTTGACAGCACACCTGTCTTTTCTGGAAACAAGCCTAGACATGGATACTAATATGAGTCTTCCCCTTAATGTAACGCTTGCGGCATTTGGGGGCTGGAATGGGACGTGTTCAATTCTGTTTGATTGTGATTGGCCTATTGGATTGTAGTTGGCCTTATCTGACTTTCCTGATCCATCTAGAACAGACCATCCGTATATGATGATACATATGTGTGGTATTTCTGTACTTGCTGACATTGACACGTAAGCAGTTATCCTTAATGCCCAACTCTAGATGTGCTCATCAACATCCCCATTTCTTCTTATTATTTCCATTGATAGATACTATGGGACTTCAGGGGAAGTTAATTAGATAGGTATGTTGGAGCTGTAATATCAGGAAAAAGTAATATAATGGGGCTTCTGTTTAATTCTCAGTTTGCATAAGATAATGTGGTTTGGAAGAAAGGAAAACTTACGTTGATGCCTTTTAAATATTGCAGTTATATTCTGTTCGTCCTCCAACCATTAAAAATACACAAAAGGAAAAAAATCAATGATGCATCTGTAATCTCTAAAATATATAAATTTTAAAGAAATGATTATAAGTGAATGCTTCTATAGGATATGATACTGTAGAAAGGATATTGTAAAAACAAACAAAACTCACACTTTGCCCTCCCCCTGATGTATGACCTGGGATATGTTACTGAAATATTTGGGTCTTGATTACAGGCAAAATGAGAGGATTGAGCTAAATAATCACTAAAGTCTTCTGGTTCTAAATTGAGAACTGGAAATTGAGAGTTGTGGATTGTCAGTGAGTAATTTAATCCTAACATCAACAAGAAGTTACTATTATTTGGGTTCAATTAAAAACAGAAAGTTATGTGCATCATCAGGGCTAGTGGGAAAAAGATCTGTTGTCTGCGTGGGAAGCTTTTAGTATTGACATTTTCTCTTCTGTTTGGACTCTTTATTTTTAAAAATTTATTTATTATTTTTCAGAGAGAGGGAAAAGGAGAGAGGCAGAGAGGGAGAGAGACATCCATGTACGGTTGCCTTTCACCTGCCTCCAGCTATGGACCTGGCTGGAGACCTGGCTTGCAACCTGGTTATGTGCCCTGGCTGGGAATCGAACCCTGGTTGGGTTCACAGGCTGGTGCTTTATCCACTGTGCCACCAGTCAGGGCCCTGGACTCTTTATTGTTATCAGCAAATGGAGAAAGAGCCAGATCTCCATTACTTTGCTTACCCTGCCAATATTCTCATTACTGTATTATTATTCATTAAAAACAGAGAGCATGTCTTCTTTATGATTGTTTCCTCTGGTGGATCTAGGCCATTCTTTGGCAAACGATAGACCCCTGAGTGCTTTGTTATATCTTGTCTTTGCTGTCTTCTCCCCCTGATCGCCAGTTGCACTAAGGATGTGTAATTAAGATAGCATGTTCTAAGTAGGCTGCATTTTAAAAGGGTTCCTTCTTGAGTGTTGGCCATTGTTGCTAGATTGTCAGTCCCCGCAGAGTGCAGACCACGTGGTCTATTTCTTTTACATCTCAGTACAGAATGTTGGTCAGCAGCTTTCCCCAAAGTTGCTGGCCCACTCCGAAGGGGAAGATCCCTGGAATAAGAATGAGGTGAGCCCAGGGCATCCAGTATTGGCAGTGCCACCGTCTGTTCAAGCAGACTCCAGAATCTATTCATTCCTCAGTGTCTTTGAAATCGTGATGCTAAATCCTTGCTTGGCTTCACACAGCTGACAATAGGTGTGGAAATGACTTGCTTTTGTGTAGTTCTGTCTTAAGCAAAAGGTTTGCTAGTTTTTCATAGTGTCACTGCTCACCTGTCCAGCAGAACTCCAGGGCTGGGACTGACGACTTTATTTTGTCCTTGTGGGAGAGGGTCACTGCATTTCTTGTGATGATAAATAGTCCTAAAACAGCTACTGTTTCCTGGTTTATTTAGCCCTATGATTTCTTTTAGCAATACAGGGGTGTTTGTAGATAGGGTATGACTGCAAAGCTGATTCTGCATGATAAAGGTAATACTCTTTATTAACTTGGGTGTATAAGTGTATGTGAGAGAGGGAATTAGTGCAGAAATAACTGCAGAACATCAATGATTAGTAAGTTCTCTGTCATTGGATGAATATGATTTTTAACATGAATTTAATACATTTAGTAAAATAATGCAAGTTTCTTTTTAAAACAAAACAAAATAGAGGGTAGTAATTACAGCAAGAAGAGTCTTAAATACTTTATTACCTTGCTGATATAATTAAAATCCATTATAAGGTCTGGCTGGTGGCACGGTAGATAAGGTACCGGCCTGCGAACCCAGGGGTTGCTGGTTCGATTCCCAGCCAGGGCACATAACCAGGTTGTAAGCCAGGTTTCCAGCCAGGTCCATGGCTGGAGGCAGGTAAAAGGCAACCATACATTGATGTCTCTCCCTCTCTTCCTCTTTCCTTTCCCCTCTCTCTGATAATAATACATAAAATCTTAAAACAAAACAAAACATTGCATATTAAAAATAACTTGGCTGAAGATATTTTAATTTGTGCTTGCCTTGCTTATTTTACTTTTTCAAATGCTTTTAAAGTCATGCTTTTTCTAATGCTTTTAGATTCTGGATATGTGTTTATGATTTTATCGTTTACATATGATTTTCTTTATTTCAGTCGAGCCAACATTTTATTTACCCCATTGACGAGGTACAGTGCCTTTGAGCTATACCATGCTAGAAATAAGAATAGGTAACAATTATTGGGTACTGTGTTCCACCCCTGTCAACTGATGGCCACTGGTGCCAATTCTATGCCAACAGGAATCCCCAATTTGGGGTCCAGGAAGAAGGAAGTTTAGTGCAAACAGCTCAGTTGTGATCCATCACGGCTGTGAGAACAGCATGTCTGCAGACTGCCAGCTCAGTAGTGTTTCAGCTCGGTTATGAAGCAGTATAGCTGTGGAATAGCATGGCTGTGAAGTGACCCTGGGGCCCTGTGGCACTGGGGTGAGGCAGCCCACGGGCAAGTCTTCTCTCTGGCTAGACAGTTCTGCTCTGTGCTGCTTGTTCTGCTCTACCTGATGTGGGTCTGCGCTGTTCTGCCCTGCAATGGTCTGCTTTGCTCTGTTCTGGAGAAGCATTTCTGGTGCTGCAGTTATAGCTGGAAATAACACCTTCAGCCTTCCCCAGAAAGGGAAACTGGATTCTCTGAGCCAAAGGGGAGCTGACTTACTTATATAGACAGAAATATCCACCCCTTGGCCCTGATTGGTCCATCCTCATGCACATGAGAACTCCAAATCATCCCAGTTGGATTGGTCCAAAAGGTGTCCTTTTGGGTCAGATTGGAGCTACTTTGATTGATTGGTGAAGATACTGATGGAATATTAGCTGCACAGCTCTGATTGAGTGGGGAAAGCCTCAGTCCTACTGATTGAAATACAATTCTAGGGCTCAGATGGCAGGAGCCCAGCGAAGACAGACAGTTCAGTGCAAGCTTCTCCCTGAAGTCTGGTTTGCATGGGAGACCCCTATTTAAAAACACTTACTGGGTTCTGCTTTTAAATTTGAGTCCAAGGAGCCACCAGGAGCCTTCTCATTAGGTATCATTTTTACTCTTAGGTATCATTTTTACTGAGAGTTCATATCTGTTATAAGATTATTTCACTTCATTCTCACGGCAATCCTAGAAGGTAATGAAGATGATTATTCTAGTTATAGATGAGAAAACGGAGGCCTAAGAGAGTTTGAATAACTGGCCTCTGGCCATAGCTATTTTGATGTAAGACTGTCCAAACTGGAGGGAGTTTTTATGAAAATGTATTTGATCCAAACAAGATATGCCTGAAAGTAGGATTTCAACAGAATGAGAAAATGCTGCTTAGAATAGCAGTTTGCAGCTTCTATTTTTGTATTTAGAATTGAGGGAATGGAAGGAAGATTATATGAAGGCAGGAGACAGCAAGGTGGGGATTGAATTACAGGATAGTCTCAGCCATCTTAGGCTGATACCATTGTGTTAAATTTCTACTTCCGGAGGTACTTGCAAGGTGAGGGTCCATTTGAATTGCATTCCAACTGTTGGAGGACTTGTTAACCTTGGAGACACGATTACCTATGCTAATTTTAATTTTTCTTTTGAGTCCATTTTACTTATTTAAAAAGATTTGATTCTTTTTATCCATTATTTTTAGAGAATGGGGAAAGGAGGGAGGAAGAAAGGGAGAGAAGCATCAATGTATGGTTGCCTTTCCCCTGCCTCCAGCTGGAGGCCTGGCTGGAGACCTGGCTTGCAACCTGGTTATGTGCCCTGGCTGGGAATCGAACCAGCAACCTTTGGGTTCGCAGGCCGGCACCTATCCACTCAGCCACGAGCCAGGGCCTTGAGTCAATTCTAAAAGGCTGAGAAGAAAAGCAGTCACATAGGAACTGCTCAAATAAAGCCAGGAACTGCTACCTAGAGCAGATAAGTTCCGGATCCAAGAGCAAACTCTCCCAAGTTCATCCAATGAGAAGCAGGGAGCTGATGGAGCCAACTGGGCCCCACCTGGTACCTAGCAGGTTAGGCTTTTCAATCCTGCCGACTGCACCGAGTAAAGGTCAATGTAAGAAGGTCCAAACCTGTAGAGAATTGTTACGAAAATTTATTTGAGTCAAGCAGAGGATACATCTGGCAGGAAGATCTCAACAGACTGAGGTGGAACACTTACAAGAAATGACAGTTTGCAGCTCCTTTGATGCATTTGGAATTAAGGAGGGCAGGGCAGGAAGATTACATAACAGTGGGAGAAAGCAAGGCAGAGGTACCATTACGGGACAGTTAACTAAGAATGTGTGCCTTCAGGAGGTGGTCACACTTGAGAGGGAGGGATCTGAAAGGGGGCATGTCAAAGGTGTGTTAGCCGATGCTTCCATCATCCCTTCTGTGTAAGGTACATCCTGGGTTGAGAACCAAGGAATCAGGCGGACCCGGGGCCCTCTGAAGTCCCCAGCCACTTCTCTTCTCTTGCCCCTTTCGGGGAAATAATAAATAAATAAATGAATTCGGACCCACTCTTAAGTTAGGCTTCTGAGGTGCATATGAGAAAAATTTGAGTTTGTATCACTTTCTTTTTCAGGGTGACGTGTATGGCTGGTCAGCTCCCTCCTGCCCCCGGTCCCCCCTTTCCTGCCCCTCCCCATTGCCATGCCTGAGAATGAATATTGGCCCCTGACAATATTTCCTAGACAAATGGTGGGGACTCACTTCTTCCTGGGAAGGAGGGTTACCAATGACATCCGGAAAGTTTGGGGCCTCCTTCAGATGGGAGGAGATGGGCAGCCCCGAAGGTGGCCTGGCCTCTTTTAGACCAGGGGGTGTTTTGGGGGGTGGGTGGGAGGGAAAACCAGAGCTGCCCTTTGCCACGTGATAACCCAGGCCTCAGAACGCCTCTGAATCCCAGAGGCTGCCTTCTGCACCCGTCAGTAGCCTTGGCAACGGCGTTGCTCCCTGGCTGTGTTTACTTGTCCCCTCTCCTCTGGGAGCTTCTGAGGCAGGTGACCTGCCGGCTCCCTTCTAATCACCATTCCATCTGCAGGGCGGACGCTGCTGGAGAAGCTGTTCAGGCAGCAGGAGGACGGGCCTCCGGAAGAGGCCGAGAAGTTCTGTTCGCGGATCATTGCTATGGGTCTCCTCCTGCCTTTCAGCGACTGCTTCAGGGAACCGTGTCACCAGAACGCCCAGTCCAGTTCGGCTCCGTTCGATGTAAGTAGGAGTCACTTCCGTCTGGGAGGCAGGCTGTGATGTGCGTCTGCCCTGTCCCCCTGTAATTTAAACCCCAGCATGGGATGCCAGCCGTCCTGTTCACTGCCCCCCAATAGCTCAGCGGGTCTGTCTCCACACTTTCCTTGTCCTTTTCCTTATTACAGTATTGTTGACTGTAGCGTTCTCTATACTGTATTTTACATCACTATTCTGTGACTATTCTATAGCTACCAATTTGTCCATTTTCCCCACAATTTGTACTTTTTAATTCCTTCATCGGCCTCCTCACCCCTCTCCCTGCTGGCAGCTCTCGGTCTGTTCTCTGTATCTATGAGTCTGTTTCTATGTTGTTTGTTCATTTATTTCACTCTTTAGGTTCCACATAGAAGTGGAATCATATGGTGTTTGTTTTTCCCTCTCCGACTTAACTATTTCACTTGGTATGATGCTCTCTAGGTCCGTTCGTGCTGTCGCAAATGGGCAAATGGTAAGATTTCTAGGGTATTCTTTATTTGCCAAATGTTCTTTCTTTCATAGATGGCCACTCTTGACAGTTATCTAGCCTGCTTTAACAGTGGTGATTTAAAGTGGTTCTGATAAGTATTTGTGACTTTGCTGCTCATAAACATTCCTCCAGAAGCATCTCCGTAGGGCAGGAGTTTCGTTCCCAGAGGGCCACAGGTCTCCATGGACTCTAGATGCCATTTTATTGCATTCATTACTCATCTATGTGCAAAATATTAACATGAAGCAGCATTATCTGCTTTCTCCCCTAACTCCCAGTCACTGAGAGAGTTAATACTATGGAACTGTCATGGAAAAGACATATTCATAATTTATAATGAATATCAGCATAGTTGGATTGGATTAGCATTTTCAAGCCAGTTAATTGCTAATCTTTCTCAGGTATGTGGTACATGTATGGCATTGGCTGTGATGAGTACATGAATTTCTAATAAGAAAATTGAAGGTCTGGTCGGCTGGCTTGTGCCGAGGTATCATGAGGCAGAGTTCTCATCCAGATGAGTTAGTTTCATTGCTTTCATCTGTACCCCCCCACCACCCCCACTCTTACAGACCTGTTCAATGTATGCTTTTGATCAGGGAGTAAAATAATGATGAGTTTTGAAAGGTAATGAAAATGAGCCCTGGCTGAGATCAAGATGCAAAGGTAAATAATAAAATGACTCCATGTGCCTATTTTTCTTCTTTCTTGTCTGTACCCATTACAGCCTGTGCTCTTCTGAATCTTCCTTCAGTATTAGAAGAATAAATCACATAAAATAATTATGAGAGCTTGTTGAAAGATCTTATTGATACTATGAAGGAAATGAGCACAAGTAATATGACACGAAAGATTTCTTAGGATGTGAAACTTCCTCCTTAAGACTTACCTATTTGTTTCATTTTTTAAATGACATGGCAGCTAATGACTGCTAGGTAGATCTTTTTCTTCCATGAGAAGAATTGGGTAGTTAAAAAATTTTCTTCCCTTTTCTTTGTCCTTTGTGAGAGTTGTGTTTTATTTATAGAGATAGAACCCAGGAGTATGGTGGGCTAAAAGTGTTGCAAAGCTGTGTTCTGGAAGATACATCAGTTTGCAAGTTGGAATGAAAATAAACATGGTGCAGACAAAGGCAAACACTAGCTATCTCTAATGCTTGCTTTTTGATCAAAATGATTCCCAAGTTGACTGCGCTTTCGTTTTTTTGGTCTTGGAAATATAGTGCTATGATTGAATCAATGTGAATAATTTTAATATATTTTTTTCTATTCACTGAACATGCCTATTCGGTTGCTTCTTATCCCTTCTTGCTCCATCCTTGTGTGTTTGAGGCCAGTAACTCCTCCCAGCCTTGTCATTTTGGAGGGTAGTGATGTGGCAGAAAGAGCAAAAACAGAAACAGTAAATGAATAAAATCCCTTAATAACATACAAAATAATTTCCTCAGCATGGGCAATTTTTTCCCGTACTTTGTGATTGAATTTTCTTCTTAACTTTATTCATTGCTACCTCTCTGCTCCCCTTGTCAAACCGAACACGAAACAATTACAACATTAAAGGTGCTCTATCAAGAAACATTATTCCGTATACTTAAACAGCACTCCAGGACAAAACTGGGCATTTACTTTATGTGTGGTCAAGGTTTTCTTCAAAACTCAGAAGAGGTAACATGGCAGGGAGTGAAGCAGACTGAGGTGTTAGTGGGAGGAAGATGAGGAGTGAACTTACCTGTGCAGAGAGAAGTTTTTGATAATTAGTCTCTCTGCTGATTTCTAGAAAATCGCTGGGGAGGGTTCCCAACCAACAGTTCTCTTGAGGACAATTGCCCTTCATGACTGAGCACCCTTTGGAAGCAAGCTCATAAAGGGCACTATTTCCACCCCAGATTTTGTACCCTTTCCTAAGGGCACCCCCAGCCTCGCTCCTCTGTCTTTCATCCCTCCATTTCCACATGTGATTAAAACAGTAGAGTTTTGATTTGGAGGTCTGACTGATGTAGCAAACAGATTAGCCTCCTTCAGTCAATTCTTTTGAGTTAGCCCAGTTCCTTTTATACATTTATAGAGCCTGATATTTTGCTTTAGAAATGCTGTCCAAAAGAATGTCATGTTTTTCTTACGTTTTACTTTAAAGTTTCAAGAATATTTAAATGCAAAGAGCTTAGAGTGATCATATTAATTCATTCACAGATGTTTACCAAATATATTCTCCATGCCAGGTGATGCTTTAGGTTCCAGAGATATGTTGGTTAATAAGAGAACTAAGATTCATTTTTTTTCAAGATTTTATTTATTATTTTTAGAGAGGGGAAGGGAGAGAGGTAGAGAGGGAGAGAGATATCAATGTATGGTTGCCTTTCACCTGCCTCCTGTACAGAGCTGGCTGGAGACCTGGCTTGCAACCTGGTTCTGTGCCCTGGCTGTGACCTTCGGGTTCATAGGCTGGCCCCTTATCTACTGTGCCACCAGCCAGGGCAGAAATAAGATTCTTATTCTCCTGAAATTTGTATTCTTTTTATGGTGAGAAGAGACAGATTAAACACATGTACACACAAGTGATATGATAGAGTGACTGGGGTTGGGGTAGGGTGAATGTAGAGGGAATCCTCACTCATGAGTCATGAGATGAGGTTTAAGCGGGGGTCATTCCAGGAAGCTACAGTGTCAAGTTCAAAGGGCCTGGGGAGAGCACAAGCATGGCCTAAGCAAGGTGCAGACTGAGGACTTGCGGAGCTGGAATTTCAGGAGAGAAGGATAGAAAGGATTTAGGAGCCATGCAAGGAAAATTGACTTTAAATATTGAATGCCATGCAAGGAAAATTGATTTTTTTTTTTAAGTGGGAGCTTTTGGAAGGTTTTATACAGGAGAAGAACATGTTCTCTGTCTCCCATGGATCCCTAAGCCTGGTCTTTGAGTAATAAAGTATAGGAGGCAGAAGCAGAAGCTGGAGCGCCAGGTGCGGTATTGTCGTAGTTGAACAAGAGATGGTGGCCAGAGGCTGGGGGAGGGTTGCAGTGAGGGAGACAGAGCAGGGGCCACGGGTGTGGGGTGGATTCTGGAGGGAGAGCTGGTGGCCCTTCCAGTGGGTTAGGCCAGGGGCAATGGAAAAAGGAAATCGAAGACGACTTCTTGGTTTTGGGGTTTAAGTAGCTGGGTGCACGGTGTGCCATTTACTGAGATGGAGAAGACAGATGAGTATTCAGGGAAAATGTTTTGAGGACAGAACTGGTGCTCATTAACTACTTTTCTTGAGTAACATTCTCCTTATTTTGAAGACTAATACCTAGTATATGACCTGACAAACATTAGATTTTGTTTTTCGTGGAGTGGAATGTTAGTGATTTTATTAGCAGATTAGTTAAGGCCAGGATACTCAGTTATTTCAGCCATTCTAAGGGTGGACAGCCCTTCTCAAAGGCTTGTTTTTATAAAACAGAAAGAAAGAATGAGCTTTTAAGGGCCTGATAGCATTGTCTGTCACCTTTTCCAATTTCCATTACTAATCTGGGGACCTAGAAACTATCAATGTACTTTTTATTCTCAGTCTTCTCGCATCGGCCTTCTGCTTTTCTTGTTTATTTGTTTCTGTTTTATATTTCAAATAGAAAGAATTCTAAACTAGAATAATTCTAAAGCTAGCAAGTGAAAACACACAGAGACAATTACTGCTTATGATTGTATTGTTGAGTGGAAGGTCATAGTGATTTCTTTGTGGTCTGAAGACAGATGCTTTTCTTTTGGAACCTATTACAGCCATTTGTGTCATGTGTGAGGAAAAATATTTCTCCTGAAAATGTTACTAGTTTCCAACTCCTCAGAAACAGCAGAACCTTAATTTATGACAATGACAGAATTGGAACTTTGGGGCCCCAGCCCTGCCACCTGTGAACAAGACCGATCTGTTGCCTGTTAGTTGTGAATGGAGGTCATTTTGCAAGAACAAGACCAGTATATGGCCCTTTAAGATTTCTTTTAATTTCCTTAGCTGGTGTGGCTCAATGGATTGAGTGCCAGCCTGCAAACCTGCCTGTTCGATTCCCCATCAGGGCACATGCCTGGGTTGCAGGCCAGGTCCCTGGTTGGGAGTGTGCGAGAGGCAACCACACATTGATGCTTCTTTCCTTCTCTTTCTCCCTCCCTTCCCTTCTCTAAAATAAATAAATAAAATCTTTAATAAAGTAGATTTTTTTTCTTTTGAATGCCTTCATTTATATGGTGATCCCCTTTTCTGGGTCATATTCATCAGCAGCTGTTTTCCAGCAAACCGCAATTATATTACATAATTGTTGATGATGCAGGAGCAAGCTCTTCTAGGATTTCTGCAGTCATAACTGTGTCAAATATCACATTATCGCTTCACATTGCAAAAAATAAAGCAAAATCCCTGGCTCAAGGATTTTGGCAGGGGTATATGGTTATACCTACTTAGTCCTTTATAACTGAACTTAAATGTCTTTTTAGTAGAATATTTTTTGGATGCTTGTTTATGGATGCTGGGATTTTTTTAGTTTGGCAGATGTGTTGATTTTGCTAAATAAGTAGTCACCGTTCTTATGAACAGGAGCTCCTTGGTGGGTATTTGAATGGACATAGATTTGGGTCAGTGTATCAGTGAGGCCAGAACTGAAGAAAAGGAAGACATGAAAATTCAGTCCAAAAGGGAATGAAAGAAACATGATCTTTAATCTGTTGAAAGATCAGTCAGTAATCATTACCAATTACAGCCACTAGCAGAAAACTGAGGACATGCACTCACTTCCTTTTCACCAGGAGTCAGAATGAAGACTTAGGTGAACAAATAGAATCAATCACTTATATTTGAATTAATTTTTTTTTCAGAGCAGGAAGAATACTAGATGCTATTTCATCAAATTCACACGAACCTTTTTCTGAGTAGCAGTAAAATCTATGACATCTTTCAACTCTTAAGGGACTAGATATATGTATGATTTTGACATATTTTTATTTTTGAAACATTGCATATAGTATTAACTCTCTATTAGTTTTTCTTCTAAATTAAAATGATACTTGGCAGGCCAGTTTTAAAAATTATTTTGATCAAGTATTTCTTTTTTCTTGCACACTTTGCTCTAATCTCACCACAGAAGTCGCCAGTCAAATGCAAGATCTTACTGAACAAAATTCATTTTCTAGCCATGTTTTATATAGGTTTCATTAGCCAGGTAACCATTGCCTAAATCCATGATAAGGAGGTTAACAAAAGGAGCTAGAAACTGTCATCATTTCCCTCAGTGTTACTCATTTAACTTTTTTTTGAACTTTAAGGACTTAAAAGTGTTCTGAGGACCTGTATTTGCCTGGGTAAAAAGCCACCAGGCTGCAAAGATAAGCCATAGGCCCTGGTCCTTGTCCCCACCTTCCCATGTTCAGTCTTGCCCGCAGCAAGGGACGCCCTGCTTTTGCTGAGCTGGTTTTCACTTCAGGTGTTTTAATTTTGCCAACACCATTACCAACAAAAGCTCATTAATATGTTCAACAGAGTGATGGTTACAAGAAAGGAAGGGGGGTGGGGGTACGGCATGTGGGTAAAGAGGGTCAGATATATGGTCATGGAAGAATCTAGATGTCAGATGGTGAGCGTGCCACGGAGTACACCGATGTTGAGTTCTAACTTGCGCACCTGAAAGTCATAGAATGGTATTAACCAATTTGTCTTAACACACTTAATAATGAAAAACATTTCAGAAAGGGAGCTATTATAATGATTCTGAAATCGAGCCTGCTGTCATAAGAGGTGAGAAGCTCAGGGTACAGGCTGGGACTCCAAGTCCCGCAGGACAGTGGTGAAGCAGCTGGCGGAGGAGGAGGAATGGTGACGCAAACATAGACCAAGTGGTCCAGTCCTCGATGAGCGTGAGGTGGGCAGTCAGTGCCTGCGATGAGGAAGGGTAGATGTGGGTGATAGGGGCTTCGACGGTGGAGAGCATTTTGCACAGGGTGGGCTTGGGATGTTCTCTAGATGATTGTGGAAGGCTGGATTACAAGGCCCTGCTATCTGAGGGGAGTCAGGACCACCCCCTTGCTGTTCAGCCATCACTTGCTTGGGTAGGCAATTGGTTTTTTAAATAACCTTCTCAGGCCTTCCCGTGACTGGTCCCCTGTTCAATCTTCTTACCCTGGTCTTGTGGTTCTCGATTTGGGACCATGTTCTTCTCTAGGTAATGCCTGGAGACGGCCGTTTGTCACAACATGGGGGGGCATCTCTCATGGGTAGAGGCGGGATGCTTCAAAATGGTCTGCAAGACATCCCTTCCCTTCCCTCCATAAGGAATTAGCCAGTGCAGAATGCCCATAGTTGAGAAAACCTTGAGTTGTGCGTTCTGCATAAAGCCATCAGAGTGAAATACCAATCCCTTGGACCTCCATGATCTTCCCCCTGCTTGTGGGCTCCTCCAACTCAGGGCCCACATCCCTCTGTGCCACCAAACTCACCCTTCACCTGCTGGAGCACGTTGGTTTCCCCACTGGGGCTCTGCAACCTCTAATGGCTTCTGCTCCCACCCAGGGAAGTTTGTCAGCTTAAGTAAAGAGGTAACCTGTAGCAAGCTGGAATGACCGGAAGTTGAGTTCATTGTAGGAACAGCCAAGGAATTGCAATTTCTGGCATTGCGCACCGTAGTGAGGCAGAGGCAAGTCTGTTGAGATTGTCATTGGCAGGGGGTCTTCGGTTTGGGAATTTTCTCAGTGGATCTCTGCTTCTGACCTTATTGCCATTCTCTCTTAGTCAATTTGCTCCTTGTCATTTTACTGCTCTAATTATCATGCTTGCCCACCCGCCTCATTCTTCCTCCCCAGCCCTTTCCAGATGGAGTGGAATGTAAGTAGGGAGAGCGGGAAAAGGAACAAGTGAGGTAGCCAGCAATTGTGAAGGGGACTCCCTCCTGCCCACTTGGCGTCATGGTCATGGCCACTCCACTGTGACTACATGCTGCTGAGAAGCGTAACTTAGCACCTAGCCCACCCATTTGCAGCCTTAGCCCTCTGCATTTATGAGTGGGCACACTGTACAGAGAATCTGGCAGGAGTGAATGGATGTACCACTTTCTGAAACACCTCCCCAAAGAATAGGGTCCTCAATTTCACTCAGAACTTCTAAGACAAGAAGCCCAAAGGGCTAGACATTGGTCTGTATCACAGCGTTGCTCCTCTCTTTCGAAGACCTCACCACAAGGAATAAATTGGCTTTCATTAGTTGGATAATTCTTGGAGGGTAAAAATTATTGACGGGAACGATCAATAAATATAAACACAAAGAAACCTTTTTACTGATCTTAGTGAAAAGGGGCAGTTTTCAATACAACTTTATTTTTATTTATAAAATAGAAATTTCATAAAAGAATGACTAGATGGGACATGTATCAAAAAGTTCTAACTTGATTTCTTTCTTTTTAAAATTATTTTCTGATTTCTTTCTTTTTCTTTTTACTTTGTTCCTTTCTGTGGTTTCAAAAAAATAGTTGCCCTGTATCAATGACCTGTCTTTACCACAGGACAGATTGTATGGTGGGTCAAATTACAATCCCCATGTTTGTTGTCACACAGTTCAGTGTGAAGTAGAAGGCTTTTAATATGTATTTTAAAATTGTTATTTCTGTGGTCTCCATCACATTTGTTATTATTTTTCCAATGCATGGTAATTTTTCCCAGGTCACTGGTCAGTGAATGGTTGTGTGATTGGATCCTGCAGTAATTGGTATCACAGTTTTCATATGTAGGAGTTTAAACACACATGTTTTGAGATTTTTCCAACTTAATATGTGACTCAGTAAATTTCTAATACATGCTGCTTTTTACATACGTTATTTTCAAAGGCAAAAGAGGTGATTTCCTCCCTCTTAGTCTGAGTTGAAGAGGAGGATTGCAAAAGTAGGGTTCTGATTGTAATTTCCTCATCAGAAAGTTTTCTGAGCTTAGGAGATGTGTTACTGGTACTTTTGTGGATTTTAGAATAATTCGCAACCCTAAAGTTAATTGACGTTTAGAAAAATCGATGTTTAAAAACACGTTAGTAGCAGCCACACTTTCTAGGGCCCTGGCATGCTTTCTAACTTGCTTTCACAAGTGGAACTTTGCTTTTGGCCAACAATGCTGGGTGACTCAGAATTCATGTTTAATTTATATGATGGACTTTTATTGAAACGGGTGAGTCTGCCCAACTTCTCATCGTGATTTTCCCAATCCTTCTCCTGAATAGGCATTGAATAGTAATTAGTTCTGTTGATGTGACTTGAATTTCTTGTGGCCTTCCTTGTCTTTTCCCAAGAGCCAGGAGAAGTATAGAATTATGCACATTCCTGGGACTGAGCAATCATCACCCAACCAGGTACTCAGGAGGTATTTTTTTCTCCTGATTTTTACAGCACTTTGGGAACCTGAAAGATTTATTTGCTTTTGATGATCTTTATTGTCCATGGCAAGGGTTGGAGAGTTTTTCAAAGTGGGCCACTAGAAGATCCTTTAGTCCTTAGTAAATATTCTACAGTCACTGTGACAACCACTCAACTCTGCTGTTGGGGTATGAAGGCAGACATGGACGATGTGTAGTGAACCAGCATGGCTGTGTGTTCTAACACTTATTTACAAAACAGGCAGCTGACTTGACTTGGCCTGCAGGCTCTAGTTTGCTGACCCCTGGTGTATACTCAGGTAAGGTAGATAAAACATGAATTTATTATGCAAGCTTGACTTTTCTTTCTGTCTCTAACCACGTGTGGTCACCTGTCACAGAATATTAGAATTTTTGAATGAAAAATGTGTCATCTCTTGTGCTTATTTGTTTACTATCAAAAGGGTGAGCAGACACAGTGGCCCAGAATTGTTTTGTAATTTATTGATTTTTCAGAGGAAGAGAGACAGAGAGAGAGGGAGAAAGGGAGAAATTAATCTATTGTCCTGCCTATTGATGCACTCATCGGTTGATTTTTGTATGTGCCCTGACTGGGGATCGAACCTGCAACTTTGGCATATTGGAATGATGCTGGAACCAACTGAGCTACCTACCTGGCTGGGGCAATGGCAGTGTCCCAATATTTCTTTGGGGGTGATAGAAGAGTTCTGAGGAGTTTAGTGGTTGTTATGACTTGGTGCTCCATGGCTATGGGTTTGGAGGCTGGAAGATTCTAAGAGGTCACAGTAGTCCAGGAAGCGGGGCAGTACTACCCGCAACTACCTAAGTGGAAATGGGGAATGAAAAATACCTAATGACACCCAGGTTAGTGGTTGCTGAATTGTGGCGGCCATGGGAATCACCTGGAGGACTCCATGAAACACGCATTGGTGGGCTCCACCCACAGACTCGGGTTCTTTGGGTCTCAGGCGGGGCTGGAGACCTTGCGTTTGCAGCAAGTTCATGGTCGTGTTGATGCTGTTTGTCCGGGATCAAACTTGGAGGAGCACTGCTTTGGAGATGGAACTGGAAAGACTCAGGGACCTGCTGGATGGTATACAGGTGAGGGACAGGGCGGACACAAGGACAGGCCCAGGTTCTGCCGTGCGTGATTGGGTAGAGGGTGATGCTACGTACTACGTATAACACACAGGATGAGCAGATTGGGAAGACAGTTCAATTCAGGGCTTACTGAACTTGAGCATGTAATGGAAGGTAGGCAAAGGCAATTGGTTCCTTATGTCAAGAGATTGAGTAAAATTAAGTCTGAAGAGTAGTCACTGATTTTACCAAAAATTACTGTGGAAACATAGGATGGGTTATGAGAGGGAAAAGCAAGCTCATTCCTATCTTTTTAATTTTCTTTTCTTTGTCTCCTAGTTTGTTTTTAAACCATATGCCTATGCTGATGGAGAGGGCAGAGAAGGAAATGTTGAAAATTGGGGAGAGAAAGGAGAATTTGGGCGTGGTTGGTCCTGAGAGAGCAGGAAGGGGTGGGATGTACAGCACAGGTGGGGAGGGGGGTTGGCCTGAATGGAAACACCTGTGCGTGAACCCCAACCTGGGAAGAAGGGCCCGGAGGGAGGCGGGCTCTTTGAGGAGGATGATGGGAAATTGAAGGACTGCTGTTTGCTTCATTCTTCTCTGTGGATTAGAGGTGTCGCCTTTTGCATTGGGTGAGTGAAGGACGGGGGAGGACAGATGTTTAAAAATGGGGCTGGGAACTGAGTAGAGTGACAGAGGGTCCCTGAGGAGGGCCAGCAGACAGGAGAGGTAACAGCTCCGTCTGGATATACTCAGATGCGAAAGGTAAAACATTGCCTTGATCTCAGATTGGCATTTTGCTCAGGTGGATGCATCTGGATGGTTCGTAAAGGTAATAGTTGAGGATGTTGGTGTGGGAGAGGGGAAAGAGTGGGGTACACAAAAGGTAAGACCAGAGGGAGTGGGGGGTAGAAAGTCAGGGAGTCAGGATTCTCAAGATCTGGAGTAGGAGAAGGTTCAGATAGGCTGGCTATGGTATTTTTTGACAGGTAAAGTGGTTTGTGGTGATGACGTGGTTAAGAGTGTGGTTAACGGCTGAGTTAAGGTCAAACTGAGGTCAGAGTCAAGGGTGGTTCATTCACGTTCACATGAGCAGTGGTGCCATCCAACATTGAAATGAAGGGTAGACTTTAATTTGGGAACAATTCCAGAAGGGGGCCCTTTAATTGATGATTAATGGATTGATTTAGAATGATAACTCATACACGGAATGAGCTATATGCATTTACAATACGGAGCAGAAAGAAGGACTTGCATTATGCAATACCGACAATTAAAATCTAGGTGGTATTTAGATCTCAGTCCTTTCTTAGCAGGAAATGGGGTAAAACCTTTGGCCAAATCTGGCTGGAAGATGCATTTCTGTTCTTGTTGTGCTTGTATTCACTTCCCTCCCTCTTTATTTCCTCCTTTGTGAACGATTTGCTATTCCTGGGTGCCATTCCAACCTGTGACCAGTATGTCAGGCATTGTCAGTCCCTTGAATGGATGCCTCTACTTTTTACAAATTGTCTTTAGTATTTAAAAACACGTTATAGTTATTACATACCAGGCACTGTCCTAAGAATTTTACAAATATTAATTTAGTCTTCATAACAACTCTCATGAGATGGATGTTATCCTCATTTTACAGAATAATGAACTTGAAGTACTGGGAAATTATTATGTTCATTCTCTTTCTGGCTTAAAGTTCATTTATTAGCACAAAGTCTTCAGCTGCACAGGGCTGGGCATCAGTAGGTTGACAGGTGCATTGTGACATTCTTTTGAGCTAATAAAGCCATTGTCATAATCATAACCTGCATATCATTTTCCGTACAAACTGCGGTAAGCCTACTTCTGCCCACCTCTGTAGTTTTGCAGCTCTGACCATCTCTGACACTAACTTGTCATTGCCCAGTTCCATGCACAAGACACTTCCTTTCCTTCGGGTGCATATTCTGTAAAATGACCACTCGAGCCTGTTGTTTTCACAGGAGTGACTATTTCCCTCCTGTGCTTTGTTCTTTTATTTTGTGATGTTTATAGGATTTTGTATGTAGAACAAGCGATGCACAGCAGCTTCTAGGTTAAATGCTTCAGGCACCCTCTCTCCCACAGAGCAGAAGTGATGGGTTTGGGATATTTCCGGTTCACATTATCCAACATGCTCCCAGGCTATGGGAAGGATTTTCGTATTTTTGCTGTTTCAAACCATGTGTCTCTTCATTGTCCACACCTAATTGATTTTCTATTTTGCAATGGGATGATACGATGTCAAAACTGGAGAAGACCTTAACAATGATTTGAGTCCGATTCTCTCAAGTGGACAGGTGACATCACCTGAGTGACTTCTCTGTGGTTGAGATAGTTTTGACAGAGCCAGTACCTTAGTCTCCTGAAATTCAGACCCATTTGCTCCCCCCACCCCCTCACACTGCCTCCGCTAGAGAAGGAAAACCCTTTTCCACTTGAAATGCATTCTAACCTTCCTCATGTTCTCGGTGGTTAATGGTCCTTGTGCCTTCATTACATGTTGTTGGGTAATGAGCATCTCTTTAATTGTGTTATTTCTGAGTCAGGTGAATGTTAGGAAGAATCTTGGACGTCTGTAGAGCTCATCGAGAAACAGGTCGGAGGGTCCAAAAGTATTAGGGCTCAAAGATGGACGACAACTTGAGAAGAGAGTGGAGCTTAGTAGTAGCCCCTGGAGAAGACTGCATGACAAAGAGAAATCTGTCTGAAGAGTAAGGGCTGAGGAGTGTACTTTAAATGCCGTGGAGAAATGAAAACTTCAAAAAAATGAGACGTCTTCCAGGACACTTCTTGTGGAAAACCTCGTGTCACCAGTTCCTTGGGGTACAGGACCATTTTGAGTACAGACTAAAGGCACTGACCTTGCATGCAGATCAGAAGTATGTGTTTCCTGGTGCCTTTGAACTTGGGAGCGAGCCCACATGTCAACTGTACGTGAGAAAAGTGACTGAGTTATTGCTGTTTTCTGGGGCTCAGATTCTGAAGGTACTTGTTGGGCTATATTGAAGATTCTTTTAACTTCAGCAGGGCATGAAAATAAGGTATCCTTGAAAAAAAAAGTACCTAAAGTGTAGCTAAAATACAACTCTGAGGTTAGAGATTAGGATCATAGAACTGTTTTGAATCTGAGAATTGCATCGTATTGTAGTAAATGTTGATTTTACACACACACACACACACACACACACGCACGCACACAATTTATAGAAGTTGGATGTAGGAGAAGATTTGTGAACGCATTAAGAGCTATGCTCCTGGGATCACTGGATGTGGTGGAGAAAATATTTTTCCAGCATTATATTAAAAATGCAACCGATATACACTAGAGTGTGGCCTATTTTTCAGATTGGAAATAGATGGCCACAGAAGGCAAGCTGAGGTCCAGGCGGAAATCCTGTTTTGTAGGTGAGAATTCTACAACTCTTGACCTAGCCCCTGGCCGGTAAGGCCTGTAGGAGGCAGGCTCTGAGATCTTGCTGGAAACCATAGAGCTCTCTCAGGTGCCCACTGTTGGTTGCTTCCAATTTCTCACCTCCCTCCCAGTGTAAACTGAAACAGCAGGCTTGCACCTGCTGCTTTTCAAGGGAATTAAAAAAAGTAGAGACTGAGGCATAGCACATCTGTTTTACTACCTAATAAAAAATTTGCTGCCAATACAGGCTGCATTGAGTCGATATTTAAGACCTTGCCCCTGAAGGAGCGGACAACAGCAGTCTGGTAGCAGTATTGCGTGATTTCGATTGACCACTGCTATCGGGTGCTTCCTTTATTTTTCATTTTTATTTCCCATACATGACTTCTATTGTGAGTGCATCCTTAAAAATGGTGTATTGACCAAGCGGGGCTTCCAGGCTGCTGTTGGAGACAGGCAACGAGGGGTTAATGGTGATTGATGTTTTCCTCAGGATGAAACCTCAGGAGAAAGCCAGCAAGAGGCATCTCCTGGGGTGACTGCAGGCTGGTGACCCCACTTGGGTCCATGCGGGGTCACCCAGTTTAGGTGGTGGGAGCGGAGGAGAGAGGCAGAAAATAGGAGCTTATTTCTTGTTCCTGTTATATGCCATGACATTTCTAGTGCAGATGGTTTGCAGCTCTGAGCGTCCTCATAACTAAACTAAATTGATTCCTTACTTAACATTTCTCTTTCTATTTTTGAGGAAATAGAAAGCATTCCTTAGCAACAGGTTAGGGGAAGCTGAAAGTGGTCTCAAGGGCTTAGAGTCAACATCAGGGGGGCTTTTTTCTCCCTTTAAAAATACATATTTCCCTAGAGTAGGCCTTATGGATTAGCTTTTGCCAGTGTCATTTTCACCAGAAACTATGACTACTAGCAGCCAACATTTGTCATTGCTTACTAAAGGCCAAGCCCTGTGCTAATCAGGGTTTAACTTGTCATTTCAATTGATCAGTTTAATTTAAGTAATGCACTTATTTAATCCCACTTCTGTTCCCTGGGGTGACAGCTAACACTAGGGAAGGGTCAGTTGCCCTGTCAAATAGTTTTGTAAGCGGCAGACATGGAGTTCAAGCCCAAGAAGGCTGACTGTCTATAGCTTGTGTCTCTTCTCACCTGCTGCAGCCAATCTATTGCTAAATGCTTTTGATTCCAAACAGCCAATCTCTTGCCAAACCCTGTAGGTTCAAAGGTATGTCTAGGAACTCCGGCTTTGGTTTCTTTTCCTCTGCCCTCCCTCTGGTGTACGCCCCTCCATCCTGCCCCTGGGCTAATGCAGTGGTGTCCTAGGTGCCCTGGTGCCCATTTCCCTCTCTGCAAAGAGGTGATAGTGTTTTTCTGGAAGGAGCTGCGTTACCTTTAGGCTTTTATTCAGGGCCTTCCAGGCCTGCTGTGAGTTAACTACCTCCTGGCTGAATCTGTAGCTTCTTTTGCTACCAGGAGGGCTTTCTAAAATTCTAAGTAATTCTGCAGCTCTGGTTCCAGAGAGTTGGATCCACTGGATTTGTGGTTGGATTCTGAATATAGGAGTTTTTGATCAGCCATGTTTGGGAAAGCCTTGTTCTAGAACATGTATTCTGTGCATATTAGTTACGGCTTAGATGGGGAAGCTGCTCTTGGCTTTTTTTGTTTAACTCCAAGGAGATGCTGTCTTTGAATTCTCAAGAGTCTGAGCTCAGCTGCTGTGCTAGAACCAAGTGTGATGGTGGAACATTTTCCCCAGGCTGCTCATTAGGCCTTTGGTTCACTTTTTGTGTGTAGTTGAGAAACTGCTGGGGAAGTGGGGCGGGGAGGAGGGAGGGGAGGGGAGGGGAGGAGGAGGAGGAGAAGGGGGGGGGAGAGAGAGAGAGAGAGAGAGAGAGAGAGAGAGAGGGAGATTGAGATTGAGATTGAGTTGGTTTCCAGGTAGTTAACAGAGTCTTCAATGGAACTAAATGCTACCTCTAATTTCTTATGGGAACTTTCTCTGTTTAACTTTTTCATTGCTCTTATTTGAAAAACCTTGAGAGATATAAAGTGTAGATATTCAGACCTGGAAACCTAAGAATAAAACCCTATCTTCAAAAATATTAAATTTAAAGCCCTGGCTGGTAGCACAGTGGATAAGGTGCTGGCCTGCAAACCCAAAGGTCGCTGGTTCGATTCCCCAGCCAGGGCACATAACCAGGTTGCAAGCCAGGTCTCCAGCCAGGTCCATAGCTGGAGGCAGGTGAAAGGCAACCATACATTGATGTTTCTTTCCCTCTCTGCCTCTCTCTCTCTCTCTTCCCCTCTCTAAAAGTAATAAATTAAAAAAATTAAAAAATATATTTAAAAATATTAAATTTAATCTTATCTGCTATTTGCTGTAACACCAGGCAAATATCCTTAGGTATTTTCCTTCCTTTATATATTTATTAGCATGTTTTTTTGAAATGTACTTTTGAAGTACATAGGGTTATAGAACATTGAAGTTTCAGAATATTAAGACTGAGTAGATTCGATTCCCAGGCAGGGCACATAACCAGGTTGCAAGCCAGGTCTCCAGCCAGGTCCGTAGCTGGAGGCAGGTGAAAGGCAACCATACATTGATGCTTCTCTCCCTCTTTGCCTCCCTCCCTGCCCTTCTCTCTAAAAATAATGAATAAAATATTTTTAAAAGACAGGAGAAAATCAGAGTTTCAAATAACCCTATAGAAAAAATTTTAAAACTTTTTGGTAATCTTGTTTATGGGGTCTGCATTCTAGATTAAGAAGTTATTATGGACTGCATATGTGGATATAGATAAAAATTATTTTATAGATATATTATTATAGATATTTTAATCTCTATTCACATGTACAAAATATTTCTGATTTTATATGGAAGCTATTTACTTCTGTATAGAGTGTGTATGCATAAACTGAGCAAGGCACTAGTAACGTTACATCATTCCATTTCTTTATATAGTTGAGTCTAAGCATTTCTACTACAGGGATTTAGTCTATTGCAGTGTTGATTTTCATTCCCACCGTTTTGCCGAAGAGAATATTAGGTTGACATGTCTTCTTGGCCTGTCTCTAAGCTCAGCACATATGCAAATATAGCAACGGAGGTGCTGAATTTTAGTCAAAAATAGAACTCCTCAGCCTCTTTTTGTAATTTCTTCTCGTTCATGCCCAGAGATGCAAGGCTGAGATGCTTAGCTCTGACCTCTGCTGGTTACTTCAGATGATGGAAAGAAAACCCTCTGAAGAGCATTCATTTCCAAGTGTACAGAGTAGCTGGGAGACAATGGCAGCAACTCAAGATCCATTGTCATCATTTTTCTTTTAATGTATTTATTTAAAATATTTTTATTGAATTTATTGCGATGACATTGGTCAATGAGACCAGTCATCATCCTCTGCCCACTGCACTATGGGTCCAGCACCCCAAGGTGAGTCTCCCACCATCACCATTCATAGCCCCTTTCCCCTGGGCGCACATCAGCTCATTACCCTGTTCTGCCTACGAGACTTTTTGTTTTGCTTAATTCCTTCACCCTTTTTATCCAGCTGCCCCCCAATCTCCTCCCCTCTGACAGCTGTCAGTCTGTTCTCTGTACCTATGAGTCTGGTTCTATTTTGTTTGTTCATTTTGTTCATTAGATTCCACATACAAGTGAAATCATAGGCATTTTGTCTTTGACTGGCTTATTTCACTCAGCATAATATTCTTCAGGTCATCCATGCTGCCTCAAAAGATAAGATTTCCTTCTTAAAATTTTTTTTTTATTGCTGAGTAGTATTCCATGGTGTGATTGTACCACAGTTTTACCTATTGATGGACACTTAGGCTGCCTCCACATCTTGGCTATTGTGAATAAGGCCTCAATGAACATAGGGGTGTATATATTCTTTCAAATTAGTGTTTCAGGTTTCTTTGGATAAATTCCCAGAGCTAGTAGCACTGGGTCATAAGGCAGTTCTATTTTTATTTTTTTGAGGTGGCTCCATATTATTTTCCACAGTGGCTGCACCAGTCTGCATTCCCATGAGCAGGGCACCAGGGTTCCCTTTTCTCCACGTCCTCACCAGCACTTGTTACACGTTGATTTATTGATGATTGCCATTCTGGCTGGTATAAGGTGGTACCTCATTGTGGTTTTAATTTGCATCTCTCTGATGATTAGTGACACTGAGCATCTTTTCATATGTGTATTGATCACCTGTAATTTTCTTTTTTTAAAGATTTTATTTATTATTTTTTTAGAGAGAGAGGAAGGGAGATAGGCAGAGAGAGAGAGAGAGAGAGAGAGACATCAACGTATGGTTGCCTTTCACCTGCCTCCAGCTACTGACCTGGCTGGAGACCTGGCTTGCAACCTGATTATATGCCTGGCTGGAAATTGAACCAGCGACCTTTGGGTTCTCAGGCCGGCACCTTTCCATTGAGCCACTAGCCAGGGCTTATAATTTTCATTTAGTAAATTTTTAAAATCAAAGAGAAATGGAAGGGTCTATATACATTGTTCAAGAAAACAGCATTTGTGGTTTTGTTCTTCAAGTACAGATGCAAACAAACATGGGTGTAGTTAAGGTTATAACTGCATTAGAGAAAAGTATTCAAATGTTTTAAACACTGATGTAGATAAAGGATCTTCTGCATTTCTGACATAGGCACTTGGTTAAAACTCCTGATAATTCCCTTCAGTTCAGTTTTAGCTTCAAAGAACAACTTCCTTTTAAAAGAGAATTTTCATCAAGTTGAATTTGCTAGACAATCATCTCCTTCAGCTAGAAAAATAGAACTTATGGAAAAACTCTTTAGTTTCAAGACTTTGCACAAAATGTTGAAAAGGGGTTTGTATCAAGATGGGTCATGAATGTTTATAGATAGGACGCTGCAAGCTCACATTTATAATTATTATTTTCCCGCCACCCTCCCTTCCATCTAATTAACCAGGCGCAGTCGCATAGCGTGGATGGGAAACAGTCTCTTCTGTACCCAGTAGTAAAATGACTGTGGATTAAACAAGTCACCCATTTATCCCGTCTCGTCCTGAGAGCTGTGAACAAGAAGCAGCCACTAAAAGCATGAGAATGAGGCCAGGCAAAGCCCAAGACAGGCCCGTCCTGCTCAGGACCTTGTTGCAGCACGGCTTTCACCAAGGTCCACCTGCCACTTCATGCTCATTGGGGACTAAAGTCCAGCGTCCTTCGCTGACCTAGGCCATGAGAGCTGATTTTGTTTCCAGACTCTGTTGCTAATGACGCAGCTGCACATTAAAAGAAGCGCAGCTTAAGTGATCCTCTGACAACCATTTTAATAATGATCGTTAACTACTTTTTGAGTCCTGACTTTGCTTAGGATTTGAAACGTTATTTGATTTCTCTAACGCCCCTGGGAAGCACTATTATGGGTTACTCTAGGGAGAGGGAGACTGGACATTGTGTTCAGCAGAGAAATGGTTCCCAACTACTGGTGAACTCTGAAATGCCTGCCCTTGACCGTTATGCCTAGTATGCGGAGGGTCTTGAGTCTATTTTAGAAAAATCATTATTGGCTTATGAACACAAACGGGTTAGCATTTCCCAAGTATGGTCCAAGGCAAAGGTGGTAATTCTAACAGGAGCCTTTCCTTTGTCAGTCACTTCAGAAAAACAGTAATAACAAGATTGAGCTAACGAACCATGTTTCCCAATGAGGCTGCACATAGATACAGTATGGATACGTTTGTTGCTTTCGTTGAAGTAGTCAGTCTTTAGGAACGGCTGGTTCATAGTCCCTACTTTCTGTTTTCAGTTAATCGTGTTTGAGTTCTGTAGGTCAAAGCACTGCTGGTGGAAACAGGCGTTGATGTCAATGATGCTGAAAATAGCTGTAGCCACAGCAGCCGCCTATTCTACTTGTTACTGAATCAGTTTCCCTTCCCATCACCATCTAGACCCCAGTTGACAAACCCAAGGCCTGTGGGTTGAACCCGGCCCTCCACCTTGTTTTATCTGGCCCAGCACCTTGTTTTGCTTAACTGTTAAGGAGTCGTGACATTGATACAGTCCTGAAATGACATTTGGCCCTTTGAAGGCAACCATGAAGCTGACGTGGCCCCCGGTGACAGTGAGTTTGGCACTCCTGATCTAGGCTGGTGTCTGTAAGCAGCACAGCTCATTACAGATAGATCTTCTCACTCCTGGCTATGCCGCAGGTGACAAGTTTTAAATTGGAGCCTTTATTTTAGCTTCTCTTCCTGTGCTAAGTGGCCCAATAGGCAGGTGTAATATACGTGCTAGTTCTGCTTGGTGTGCGTTTTTTCTGAAGCACCTTATCAAAGCTCACCTTCAGCTAAGGCCTGTGAGAAAACATAAGCTCTGGGGGAGGGAGGGAAGTCTTACCAAATCATGAATGCGGTCTATGGCATTACTTCCTCCCCGTTAGGGAAGCTTCACTACAGGCACGAGATGTTCACCCCTCAGCCGGATATGCGCTAGTATCTGATTTTAAGAATGTATTGCTAATGAGTGTACATCGACAGCAACCTGAGTGGAGTTGTGTAGTGCAGGCAGGGGGACCATGGGTTTAGGATTGTGACATTGGTCCAGGTTGGCATGTTTCTTCCCATGGTTCATGATTGCCACGGGCTCCAGCTGACAGTTCCCACATCTCTCTTTCCTTCACCCAAGTCATGCCTGATTCTCTCTCCTTGCCAGGTCCAGTCTGGACCTACGTGCCCTTCTCAGGGCCCTTTTGATACTATGAGCTCATTTTTAAAAATGAAGCCCTGGCTGGTAGCACAGTGGATAGGGCACTGGCCTATGAACCCAAAGGTCACTGGTTCGATTCCCCAGTCAGGGCACATAACCAGGTTGCAAGCCAGGTCTCTAGCCAGGTCCCAAGCTGGAGGCAGGTGAAAGGGAACCATACATTGAAAAAAAAAAAAAAAAAAGATTGTAACCCCACATTAAAATATGTCTTACTTCTAATTGTTTTTCTTTGATCGCACCATAGTTTTTGAAATCCACTCCTTTGCCATTATTCCCTTAGGATCTTCTGATCTCATTGTGCCAGGAGCTAGGGGCGTGTGTGTGTTGCACACACGTGTGTGGGTTCCAGCAGTGACTTCCACCAGCCTGCCCTCTTGTTGGCCTGCCCCCGCATGACTGGAGTCCTCAGCACAATGGCCTGTGTCCTGCGCCTGCTCCTCGCGTGGGCTGGAGGGTCAGGCGCGCATAGCATCCCTAGAAACTAACGTCACGCTAGAGTACCAGTTTAGGAAATTCTTTCTCTGGGACCCTTTCTGTTCTCCTCTGCAGATCTTGGATCATTTCTCAGCCATTTGACTTTCTGGAGTTTCTACCTTATTCCTCACCGCTTTTTGTTCTTCTACCCAGTGTTCTCAGCAATTACTGGAGGAAGTCACAAAACAATGGCCAAGTCCACTGAATTAAAAAAAAAAAATTCACCCAAGGATACAAAGCCTGTCCCCAAAGCATCAAGCCAACGTCAATATAATTAAAACTAACTGTGTGGCCCATAGTTTTGTGACAGATCGCAGATGTTTATTGATTTTAAAGAGAGGAGTGGAGGTCGGGGAAGAGCACCTATTATTGATTGGTCGTTCCTATACCTGTCCTGGCCATGTACGTGTCCTGACCAGGGATCGAACCCTCAACGTTTTGCAGGGTTTCAGTGCATGAAATGATGCTCCAACCAACTGAGCCACTCAGCTAGGGCCCCCTGAACCTTTAAGAGGCCCAGCCTAGCTGCCTACTTACTCCTTCCTGCCCTCGCTGACTGTTGCTGGCAACAATGCCTTCTGAGCCACTGTCCAGCCCACGCCTCTGAGCTGGGACCCTTTCTGATCTTACTGGGAAGTTTGCTGCGTTCTGTAACCTTCCTCAACCTCCTCTCCTATGAACTAACTCTTCTTGCAAAGTTTCTGACGAAAGTTGCTTCTACTTTTCTATCCCATTTTTTCCCCTTCATGGCCCCATTTCCAGTCCCATCAACGTATTTAAGATATTTCTGAGAAGCTGTCTGTCTGCTCCCCTTAGTTTTGAGAATTCACCTTCCTTTGCTTCCAGTAAGATTTGAGGTAATCAACGTCTACTTCCTGAGAATTCTTCTTCAGGTGGCTTTTGCATAATGCTGTTTTTTCCCTTTTTCTTTTCTTTTTTTTTTTGCTGCTAAAATGTGGATGTTTCTCAAAGTGAAATCTTGGAGTTCTCCTCCCAGCCTCCTGCCCTTCTCTGATTTTACACATAATGTATATGCACGCTCCTGACTTTTGGCAAATTCCCAATTCTAGCCATGTTCGCAAGCTGCAGTTGTGCCTCTGTCTGCCTGCGGAAAACTGGTGTTTTCAACTCCATGTATCTGAAGTCAGACTCCTTTGCAAAATGTCAAGTGGTCTTAGCTTTCCTGGAGTGACATTATTAGTCTCCCTTCCTCCCAGGGACCGAGCCTTGGGTACTGTCTGCACTGATTGCATGTGGCCTGTCACCTGTGTGTCCAGCCAACTGCTTGAAGGGCCTGCTGCCAAGTCTGGGGGAGCTGCCACCTCTCTGCTTTCACCTCTTGCCTGGATGAGTCCCACTGCTTCCTGTCCCCACAGTTATTATGACTCATCTTGAGTCCACGAGACTAATTTGCATCTCCTGAAGGCAGCATAGAGTTCAGTTTTGGTTTTTGATCCAATGTGCTACTTGCTGCCTTTCGTTGGTGAGTTTAACCCATTTACATGCAGGGAGATTATTGACATATGAGGATTTCCTCCAGGCATTTTATCTTTTGTTTTCTGGTAGTTCTGCATCTCCATTGTCTCTTTTTCCCTTGCGTTTTGTCTGTTATTCTAGTATTAGGGTATTCTATGATTTTTCCCTCTGTTTTCTTTTTTTATGTGATGTGTCTCAGTTCCAGATTTATTTATTTATTTTTGTAGTTATCATTAGGTATAATGCAAAAGAAAGTTTCATAGATACAATAGTCTTTTTCTTCTGATTGCAGGTTATCTCCGTTCACCTGTGAAAGTCCCCACCTTTTATGTTTCGTTGTCACGAATTATCTTTTTATGCTGTGCATTCATTTATAATTGCAGTACTGTTGTCCTTTCTTTAGTGCTTCACTCCTTTAACCCTTCCATTATAGTTAAATGTTTAATACCCTATTATTAACAAGAGTTGCGCTCACCTGCTTCTGCCAGTCAGTTAGTCACCTTAATCCCCTTTTACATCCTTTTGCCTTTTTGTTTCCAGTAGAAACGTGCCTTTCATCATTTCTTATAATGCAAGTCTTTTTTTAAAATTTAATTTTATTGTTGTTGTATTACATCCATCCCCTTTTTATTCCCCTCTGTCTCCTTCCCCACCCACCCACTCCCTCACAAAGTCAATCCCACTTGTTGTCCATGTCCATGGTTCTTCCATACTAGGTTCTTGTCTAAACTGCTCCCCTTCTTTGCCTCTTCTTCCCCTCTCCCCCCTCCCCCTTCCCCCTACCCACTGAAGGTCTATTCACTGTTTTCATATATCTGGTTCTGTTTTCTTGTTGTTTGTTTTGTTCATTATTGTCTTATAATGGGTGAGATCATATGGTATTTGTCTTTCACTGACTGGCTTATTTCACTAAGCATAATACGTTCTAGTTCCATCCATGTTGTTGCAAAGGGTAGGAGTTCCTTCTTTCTTTCTGCTGTGTAGTATTCCATTGTGTAAATGTACCAAAGTTTTTTGATCCAATCATCCACTGATGGACACTTAGGCTGTTTCTAGCACTTGGCTATTGTAAATAGTGGAATTGTTGGATCAAAATGCAGTTCCATTTTTAGTTTCTCAAGGAGACTCCATACTGTTTTCCATAGTGGCTGCACCAGCCTGCATTCCCACCTTCTAATGCAGGTCTTATGTAGTTAATGCTTTCAGCTTCTGTAGTCTGGAAAAGCCTTTACTTCTCATATCTAAAGGATAACTTTGCTGGGTATATTATTCTTGGCTGGTGATTTCTCTCTTTCAATACTTTGCATATTTTATTCTACAAATAGGATTTTGTTTATAGGTTACTGTCCTCTTTTCCCTGGCTGCCTTGATAATTTTTTCTTTGTCATTAATGTTGACAGTTTTAACATAATATGCCATGAGTTAGGCCTTTTGGATTGAGATAATTAGATGTGTTTTAGCTTCTTGGATTTGAGGATCCAGTTCTTCCCATAGGTTTGGAAATTGTTTGGATAAGTTGCCTGTTCCCTTCTGCTTTATTCCTTATGATATACCCATTCTTCTTCTTTTTTTTTTTTTTTTAAAGATTTTATTAATTATTTTTAGAGAGAGGGGAAGGGAGATAGGCACAGAGGGAGAGAGACATCCATGTGTGGTTGCCTTTCACCTGCCTCCAGCTACAGATCTGACTGGAGACCTGGCTTGCAACCTGATTATGTGCTCTGGCTGGACAAGTGACCTTTGGGTTCACAGGCTGGCACCTTATCCACTGTGCCACCAGCCAGGGCTCCCATTATTCTTATATTGTGCTTTCTAATGGTGTCAGATAGGTCTTGTAGAGTTTTTTCATTAAAAAAAAATTCTCAATTGTCTCTCTATCTACCTGAGTCATTTCTAGATTAAAAAAAATTTTTTACTTATTTTTAGAGAAAGGGAAATGGAGAGAGAAGGAGAGGGAGAGAAACATCAGTTAGTTGCTCTTATGTATGCTCTGACCAGGGACAGAACCCTCAACCCAGGCATGTGCCCTGATGGGGAATCGAACTGGCAACGTTTTACTTTGTGGAACAACATACAATCAACTGAGCCACACCAGTCAGGGCTTAGATTTCTGTCTTTGAATCACCAATTCTTTCCTCCATCCGGTCTGCTCTATTTCCTAAGCTCACTAGTTCATTCTTTATCTCATTTCCTGAGTTTTCAGCTCCAGAATTTCTGTTTGTCTCTTTCTCATGTTTACAGTCCTTTTGGTGAAGTACTCCTTCTGCTTGCTGTTTTTATTGTTGAGCTTGTTGAATTGCTTTTCTACGTGTTCTTGTACCTCAGTTTTTTTTTTAGAACTGCAATCTTGAATACTCTGCCATATAAACCAAAGTCTTCCACATCTTTAAGTTGATTCTCTGGAGATTTTCAGTTTTGTTTCTGGATTCCCTTGGTACCTTGGTTATTTACTGTGCCTGATGGAGTGTTACTCTGCCTGGGCATTTCGTGGGAACACAATCTTTTTGTCTAAACAGTTGGCACTTTAGCAGGTTGATTAGCAGAGGTCTTTCTTTTGTCTTCCAGGAGGTGGCGCTGAAGCACAAGATTTTATTTTCTCTTACCTGGCGCTACTTCACTACTTGCGCTTCTGGGATTTCTCCAAGGTGGTGTTGCTTGGTCTCTGTAGGGTGAAAAATGCCCTCTGTGCCCTGAGGGGGTGGGGGACCATCCCCTTTAACAACCCAGTGGTCTCCGTCTTGAGATGCACCACTCCTGTGGCTTGGAAGTGGTGGTCTGTGAGTTTCCTGGCCTGTGCATTTTTGGGGCTGCCTTCTGGGGTAGCCAGAAGCCCCCAGCAGGTCTGAATTGACCCAGCTGCCTCTACCAGGTTGCGCCAAGTTGGGTGGTGGAGGGGTGGGCAGGGGGAGTCATGTGTGTCCATGACTCTTTTCTCCCCAATGGGTGTAGCTGCAATGAGTCCTGACCTTGTAGGTGGCAAAGATTTTTCAGCCCTTTCCAGATCCATGTGAGGGTTTTCTTGTTTAGCAGGCCCTGGGAGGAGGGGGCGGGTGGGTTCTGCACCTGCAGATTCCTTTGTTCGGTGCCAGTGGGCTGTGCCACGCTGCCCTCCTTTGAATTGCTTCTCTGCAACCAACTTCGGGTCTCACCTCAGTGTGTGCCGGCCACCCAGGCTTGGCTGCTGTCTTTGCTCCCCCACCCCACCCCCATTTGCCCAGTGGGATCTACACCCCGATGCTTCGATGCCTTCCTGTCTTCTGGGGCCATGGTGAGCACCCGGCTGTGTGTGGCTTCCATGTCTTCCCTGTCCTCTCTCCCCTGTCTGCTCAGGTGCTCCCACTTTCAGGGGTCCCCACGTGTCAGCCTTGCAGATGGGTTAGGGTGACAGCAGAGGACCCTTGGATGCATTCCCGCTGCCCATCTTGTAACTTGAAGGGGCAGGACCGGGAGGTCTTCTCAGGCCTCTGGACTGCTGATGCCACGCTTGGAAGATGTTTTACTGAGTAGTCTGTCACTTATCCTCTCATATATTTTGACGAACAATTAGCGCATAAAGGTCTCTTTAGCTTTGTTATAAAATAAACACTGGCACATTATACCTAATCAGATGTGTTTTTTAAAAAGTAGTGGCTGCAACTTGGGATTTTGATGAGTATGTTTCACTGAAAAGCGGCCTACGCAGAAGGAAGCTTTCAGCGATTTTATTTTATGATACTTAAAATATACTGACTACCTTCAAATGTATTGATTATTGAATCATTGAATGCCTTGTCTCTCTAGAGGAGGGGTTTTTGTTTTTTTTTTAAAGATTTTATTTATTTATTTTTAGAGATAAAGGAAGGGAGGGAGAAAGAGAGGGAGAGAAACATCCATGTGTGGTTGCCTCTTGAGTGCCCACAACTGAGGACCTGGCTCACAGCCCAGACATGTGCCCTGACTGGGAATCGAACCCATGACCTTTGGTTCGCAGGCTGGCACTCAATCTACTGAGTCACACCAGCCAGGGTGAAGTTTTAAAAAATTTATCTATGTTGCACAGGCTGCAGTTTCAAGAGAAGTGCTAGGGAGGTCCTGAGTCAGGAATCTGGTTCCAGGAATGGATAGCTTTAAGTGTATGAATAGAGATCCTCGAAGCAGGTATTTTTTTTTAACACTTCCATCTCTAGCGGACTAGAGCTGGCCCTGGGGTAGGGGTAGGGAGTTAGAAAACGAACTCACTTTTCTATGGGAAGGCCTTGTGCAAATGGAAGAGGTATGTTGGGACCTGCCTCCAGAAAAGATAAGTAAAATATTTTGACCAAGAAGATAAAATTCGAGAGTCTGCAGGTTATTTGGAATCACTGAGTAAGTGATATATGTGATAGATTTATAGATGCAGTTATTAATGTTCTGAGAAGTAATTCAGGAGAAATGAGAAGAAGAAAAAGAAAAGCTAGAAACAAGCAAAATATTTATGTTGCTACTTATTTTGCTACTTGAGAAGGCTTTTGCAAGCTTTAGAAAGAGTGGGAGAACCATAGCCATGTTCAATTTTAAACTTATTTACTCTTTGAAAGCATTTTATTTTTCCAGTTTTATTGGGAAATAATTGACAGACATCGCTGTGTAAGCATACACAGCATAATGGTTAATGTATACATATTGTGAAATGGTTACTACAATAGCTTTCATTAACATTCATCCTCTCAGAGAGGGTACAATACAAACAAAATAAATGTGTCCCTGTCATGAGAATTCTAGCATCGACTCTTATTGTACTTTCTGAACTCTTTAAAATGACAGCTAGAATTAAAATAAATAAATAAATAAATCAAATCAAATGACAGCTAGAAAAACACTTTTTCCCTGCTGGTAGGCATGTAATGGAAGATTTTCCTAACACCTTACCTTGTTTACAAGGCCAAATTTTGGTGTCCCTTACAATGCTGCACTTTATAAAGCTAACACTGGACAGAATGACCATCTCCATAGCTGTAGAAAGGTCAGTGATGTTCCCAGTATGGCTGGGATGGAAAAGTCACTCGCAATGATTAGTCCTGAGGACTGGAGTCTGTGTGTGGCAGTAATACATGGCAACGTGTTGCTTCATGAAAGTGGTGCGTTCTTAGTCATCATCGTCTTCGTTTACTACTTTCGTTACCTGAAATAATAGCTTTTACACTGTTATACGGTATGATTTATTTTTACCTTTCCCCAAACTATTATACTAGAACAGTTTCCTGAATGTGAGTGAGTATAACACTTACTATTATTAATAAGTGTAGGTGGTACTATTTACTGAACTCTTGTTAGAGCCTGCGATACTGCAGTTTGCAGAAATGATCTCATCTTCATTTTACTCAGGGAAGTTTGAGGAAAGGGAGTTTCCCTTGCTCAAAACTAAGAGGAGGAACTAGGGATTCAATTAATTTTTAAAATTTCTAAAATAGCCTCTTAATTGCCACAAGGCCCTACCTCTTCTATTTCTTTCAGCTAATAATGCTAGAAAATGTGTTCAATACTTAATACAGCCAAATTATAATTCAGCTTTGATTAAAAAAAAAAAAAAACACCCTGGTTTTTAAGGTCTCAGAATATAAGCTCCATATTACGGAAATGCGCCTATGCTTAGCTGGGTGTGGGAAAACCTGGCTTTCTTTTTCTGCATTTGCTGAAAGTCAGCTGACCTCTGCAGGCATGGTGTTCAGAGCACTGTTGATGTTACATCACGTATTCTTATCAATGTCATGAGCAAGGTTCTTTAGACATGCTTGCATCCTAATGTATCATTAGGAACGGGACAGTTATACTTGAGTAATAATTTGTTTTCCTCCATGGAAAGCATCAAGTTGAACAGAAATGGACTTGTAAATAGTAGGTCAAATGCTTGTAAAAGTTGTGTGACTTTGCCTCTTTCCCATGCCCACATTTGATCTGCCTACTAAGAGGGTTTTCCTTGGTCCCAGCCACCCTGTCCTATGAGATCACTGTGTGACCAAGTGCCTCTGTCTAGGAACCGGCCTGGTTAATTATTAATTAACTTTCTTCTGAGCCTCAAATGCACCCTGTTTTCTCCATATTCTCTTACATGGTCAGTTGAGAAAATGATAGGCTGAATATTGGTAATTTATGGATTTCAATTCAAATGTACCATCCCTTGGGAACTGGATGTTTAGTATTGTATTTATTGTTCATTCTTTAGAATCTTAATTTTTTTTCTCATCCTCACATGATTACCCCAAATTCCCTAACCAAACATTGTGTTAGTGGTGCTTGGCAAAGATAACTCATGTGCTCAATTTTTTCCCCAACTGATTTTGTAAGTATTTGGGTTAATAGTATTCATAGTATGAACAATTGCTTCCTCTGTAAAAATAATCAGAAATAGGAGTTACATTATTTTCTGACCCCTGTCTTTACTTTCTGTTGGGGTAGCTCAAGTATTATACAATATTTATATACACTGGGTGTCTTGTTTCCTTTATTCTGGGATTGTATGTTCATTGCATTCTGTTGCTGATGGTAGAATATTCTTGTGATGTAATGGAGTCAGATGAAACATTTAAGTTCTAAAATCAGAAATAACTTAATCTACAGAACCCTCCTACCAAGTATATTGTGTAATGGGCTGGACTTTTCCAGCAGTCTTCTTCCAGTGGGCCTAGAGGTGTTTCTTTCTGGCAAGAGTTCAGTTGAAGCAGCTGAGGACAGTCCGAGCAGGTGTCAGTAAAGAGCCCTCTACTGGGACTTCTGGTAGAGACAGAGGCATGAGTAGACATACTTCACCTCCTTGTGCAGCCATAGAAAGAATTACAACCAGATCTCAAAAATAAATAACAACCAGAACCATCAAAAAATTGAGTTATATGAAGTCGGACAACCAAGGATTTAAAGGAACTACATTCATCAAGATGGGTAGGAGGGGCAGAGTGGTGGAGACAGAGCAGAGATGTGGTGGGGCTCGGACATGCTGTGGTGGCAACAGAACAGGAGGGAAATCCACATTCACATGTGGTGGGTAAAAATCAGGAGGGAAAACCTGGGAGCAAGAGATCCTTGCCCTAGGCCAGACAGTGCAGCCCCAGGTTCCAGCACCGGGAAGATAAACCCCCCACTGCCTATGGCTGTAAAAACCAGTGGGAGTTGGGGTAGTGGAAGAAACTGCCAGATTTTCACCACTTACAGTGTCCCACATGGTTGTAGAAGATGCAAACCTCAGGACAGCAACTGGAAGGGCACAACTGCATAGAGGAAGTGGTTGATGTGACTGGAAATAGATTAAATCACCATAAGCCAGGCAGCAGCATTGTCCCTTCTCTGGGCCTCTCACCATAAACAGAGCCCCAACGTGACGAAGGCAGGTCACCCCACCCTGGCAATTACCTAAGGCTGTATCTACACAGTTTACAGGTGTCTTTGCTATCTAGGCTGCACTACTAAGACAGGGAGTGTAAGCAGCTCTACCTACTACACAGAAACAGACATAGGGAGCCTGCCAAATTGAGGAGGCAAAGATGAAAGAACAGAACAAAATGCCAGAGAAATAACTAAACAAAACAGAGATTGTCAGCCTATGGGATGCAGAGTTCAAAACATCAGTTATAGGGAATCTCAGAGAACTCATCAAGTACAGCAAATGCATAAGGGAAGAAATGAAGGCTACACTAAGTGAAATAAAGAAAAAGCCCCAGGGAACCAATAGTGAAGGGAAAGAAGCTGGAATTCAAATCAACGATTGGGAACGAAAGGAAGAAATAGTCAACCAGAACAAAATGAAGAAACAAGAATGCAAAATCATGAGAGGCTTAGGAATCACTGGGACAACTTAAAACCTGCCAACATCTGAGTCATAGGGGTGCCAGAAGGAGAAGAGGAAGAGCAAGAAATTGAAAACTTATTAGAAAAAATAATGAAAGAAAACTTTCCTAATTTGGTGAAGGAAATAGACAGACCAGTCTAGGAAGCACAGAGAGTCCCAAACAAGTTGGACCCAAAGAGGACCACACCAAAACACATCATAATTAAAATGCCGAAGGCTAAAGATAAAGAGAGAATCTTAAAAGCAGCAAGAGTAAAACAGAGTTACCTGCAAAGTAGTTCCCATAAGACTATCAGCTGAATTCTCAAAAGAAACTCTGCAGGCAAGAAGTATTCAAAGTGAGGAAAAGCAAGGATCTACATACAACCTAGATTATTTTATCTAACAAAGCTATTATTTAGTATGGAAGGCAGATAAAGTGCTTCCCAGACAAGGTAAAGCTTGCGGAATTCACCAAGCCATTATTACATGAAATGTTAAAGGGACTTATGTAAGAAAAAGATCAGCGCTATGAACATTAAAAAGACAACAAATTGACAACTATCAACAACTGAATCTAGAAAACAAAAATATAAACAAATTAAGCAAACAATCAGAATAGAAACAGAATAATGGGTATGGAAATTATTTGGAGGGTTATCAGCTGGGAGAGGGAATGGAGGAAATGTTGCAGTAATCAAGAAATATAATTGGTAGGAACAAAATAGCCAGGGGGATGTTAAGAATAATATAGGAAAGGGAGGAACCACAGAACTTACATGTATGACTCATGGACGTGAACAAGATGGGTAGATTGCTGGAGGGAAGAGGGTTTTGGGTGGAGGGGGTCAAGGAAGGAAAATTGGGACAACTTTAATAACATGATCAATAAAATATACTTACCAAGCCCTCTGCTGGTGGTGATAAGTTTTATCTGTGCACTTCAGGGATAGATTTCAGAGTATATGTAAAGAAATGGATGAATTGCATGCTTTTAGGCATTTTTAAAGACATTTTTCCCCCTCAGGCAAACTTTCAGTATTTGATAGGAGACTGAACTTCCTAGAATGTCTGGAAGACAGGTATTATGTTTTACTGCTCAAACATAGATTTACTGGCCTCTGAACCCGGGGCAGCTCTGAGAGCTGAGTAGGAACTGGGCCACCCAAACCAAGATTTATTTCCATGCATATGAACACCCCTTCTTTGTTCACTGTTGAGTCACAGGAACAGCAAAGAGAAGGGCAACAGTTTTCTCAGAGAGTAATTGTGATTTTGTTTTATTATACAGACCAGTGGGCTGTGGGACTGTCTTGCATTAGCACTGTCGGAAAAATGTAAGCCTGAAATACTTAACGTGATAACCAGACCCTCATCTTGGCTATAAAAATCTTTTATTGACCTTGACTCTTATGGTTCTTTGCTATTCACTGTACCTATTATAATATTCTAAAGAACACAAGGGGGTGTAAGATATGGTAACTGGTAGCAAGGAACTCTGGGAAATAACAGATACATTCCTGAAATGCTAAGTAGCAACGCAACAGAGAAAAAGACACTCATGGACCATGGAGGAAATGAAATGCCACAGGGCAGTTATTCAAAATGAACGCCAAACATAGTGATAATCAACTCAAATGCCAAGACATTGCTGTCGCTCTGGCGGCATGCTAACATGAGAGCGTGCATCCTATAATTAAACATGTAGCTATTCGGAAACCTGCATGAGCAGTTTTGCAAGGTGTTTATAGGCCTGAAAGCGGCCTCGTTTGTGAGATTTACACTCTGCTCCTTGGCAGCAGGGGTGGCCCGAGCCTTCCCGTTCTGTCCGGATTCCACTGGGCTTTAGCTGCGCGGACCTGTCTTGGCCAGAAGAGCCCTGTCCAGTTCTTTCAATCTTGGCAGGTTTGCTTACTTTTTCACGGTTTCCCTCTCCACCAACAGAAGTTGGTTTCTGGGCCTTTTGTGTTGAAGGCAAGGAAGCTATTATGTCTTGCGGTGCCCAAGGACAGCCTGTCCTTTGACTTGGCCTCAAGCATTTAAACAGATTTTAGAGGGACATCGTAGTCAAATGTACTGAAGATGCTAGTCCAAGAAGTTCTCCTATGAAATGTCTGGATATTCGGATTTTGGAATTCCCTGCTGGCCCACTCTGCGTCCAAAGGAACTTACTTTTTACTATAAAAGAGAAATTGAGACAAACATGGTTAAGAAAGTGAAATGACTATGTGAGGAATGTGTGTTCTGAATCTACAATGAGTAAGATAAAATGCTGTTTCAATGTTTTATATATGTGTATATATGTACATACATATTGTGTGTGTGTGTGTGTATGTGTGTAGTCTGTCCCGAAAGTATCGATCTAATGTGTCAATATAGTTAAAAGAATTTATGCTGCCCTGGCTGGTGGCTCAGTGGATTGGCACCAGCCTGTGAACCCAAAGGTCGTTGGTTCGATTCCCAGCCAGGGCACATAAGCAGGTTGCAAGCCAGGTCTCCAGCCAGGTCCGTAGCTGGAGGCAGGTGAAAGGCAACCATACATTGATGTCTGTCTCCCTATCTCCCTTCCCCCATCTCTAAGAATAATAAATAAAACCTTTAAAAAAAGAAAAAAATGTTTATGCTTGATACTATTGGGATAGACACCATATACATATATATATATATGTATGTATAGTATGTGTATATATGTACATACATGTTTATGTATGTGCACATATGTGTATATACACATGTGTGTATATACACATATGCACTTGTATACATGTGTGTATATGTATGTGTGTGTATATATATACACACACACAGAGGAGTGGGCAAAAGTAGGTTTACAGTGATAATACAAATAAATAATGCAATAATTAATAAATGCTATAGGAATAAACTGTTTCGTGTACTCACAACTGTAAACCACCCTGGTACAGACATAGCCCACACATACATATATTTATGTTAGAAATGGTGTTGCACTACATCAATCACGATGAGGTCATTTTGTGATTGAATTAACAGCTTTCCATTTTCCTCTTGCTTTTAAAAACAGCAAGACCAGCTTTACACCTGGGCTGCCGTCAGCCAGCCCACACACTCCCTGGGTTACGCAGAAGGGCAGTTTCCCAGGCGGGTCCCGCCCGTTTGGCCACCGTCCAGCCCTGCTGACGAAGAACGCAGGCCCAAGGACACTGACGCAGGTAGGCGCCAGCGCCAGTGAATGTTCTGAGGGTGGGTGACAGCGTGCTTCCTGGGGTGTGAGTTTGCATTTCTCTTCAAGGTGTTTCTTGGATTATAATCTGCGGGCGACAGGGAAAAACCCCCGGGGCATGGCTTGTGCAACAGAAAGTTCCTATGCTGCAGCTTCAAGGCTGCTGAGCTGGAATTTGGGGGAAGAGGATGCTGGAGTTGTCCAGCGATTATTGTTGTAGGTGCTGGACTCGGAGACCTGCGTGTCCACCCGCAACCTCCCCGCCAGCGGAGGCTGAAACACTGCGTTTTGCTGATCTGAGAGGGTCCCAAAGGGCATTTCTGTCTATTTTCTTCCTTCCCCTTCTGCATCCTTTGTGCTTGTGCAGCAAGGTAGGGATACAGTGCTTTGCTACATCTAAAATCTAAGTGATCTTCAAAAATTTCACAGCATTCACATGTAATATTCGTTTTTCTTTATTTTTTTCTCCTTTTGTACCTTTTGTGGTCTTGAAGTACTTCGTGTTAATTGGCCGAGAAGATAGCATGCGATCGTCAGCTTCTTACAGAGTTTACTAATTCTCTCTTGTGTTTGGGCTTCTAGAAGCATCCTTCGTGGCGTTTATGGAGTTCTTTGGCTCCGGAATTTGTTTCTTTTTCATACTCACAGTATCTTTAAGTCCCCCTACATTCATGAATTTTTAAATTGCCTTTCTCGGTTTATCCTTGAGTTTCTTCAGATCTGTGGTTTTGAATTCTCTGTCGTCTAAATGTCTTCCATGACTGTGGTTTCCGGAGACTTTATTTTATTTCTGTGTTCTGAAGTTACCTTGGTCGTTCGTGGTAGTTAATGGACTTTTATTGGCCCATGCACTTGAGACATTGGCTTCGTGTTTCTCGACTGCTTCGCTCTCAGTGATCCAGCAAGGTGATAGGTAGGGTACTTTCTTTTGCTTTTCATTAGGTAAGTGTTATGATGAAATTTTTTGTTTTCGTTTGCCTGTGTTCTGTGCGCCTCTGGGGATAGGGTGGAGCTGCATCTCTCCCATTAAGGGAAATGCCATAGACCCACTGGGGTGATTGGTGTCTCCTCTGTGGCCAGCTGACCTTATGGGCACCACCACTGTGGTGGCAGAATTTGGTGCATGGCGGAGAACTGGTTTGCAGTCCCCAGAGCTACCTCCTTTTCTCTGCTATGGTTTTTGACTTGACTAGGCTATTGAGGGTGGGTTTTGAGTAGAGGAGGCAGGATTGCTATCCATGGCTCTGACCCTTCCAGTAATGGCTGTTGATGGCACTTCTGGTTGCTTATAGCTTCCCAGCCCCCTCTACCTGGTCCTGCCAGGACCCAGTGGTGGGATGGGCAGTCACTTTTCCAGGAGTAAAACTGCTTCTGTTGCTTTTATGCTCCCAGCTGTAGAGCGAGGCTCCAGCTCAACTTCTGTCTTGCTGCTGCTGTCACTAGTGCCTAGGTGTGCTCCAAAATGCATGTGTGGCCACCATCCCTGTCCTTCTCCTACTTCTCTGCTTGTCCCAATAGGCCTGCTTGCGGATGTCCTGATGCGTGGGTCCTCTCCGAACGTTTGTGTTTTGAACCAGGGATCCTCTGTTGAGATATAATTATTTGACTTGTAGATATAAAGGAAGAAACAATGGAGTCGTCTCAGTCTGCCATGATGCTGATGCCACTTGTCATCATTGATGTACTTTTTCTACTTACGGAAAAAACATCTTTGTGGTAGAGCAGTATGCCAAGTTACAGCAGCAGTGTCCTGATACATTTATCCCGTGTTTACCGCATCTCTTGATGGCAGTGTCCTCTTGTGCCTGATTGAATCTTGTGTTGTTTTGGACAGCGACATGCTTTAAGGCTTATAGTCTATGAAGAGTAGGCTGCACCATACAGCCTAGGTGTGTAGTAGGCACTGTCATCTCAGTTTGTATAAGTGTACACTGTAATAGTGCAACAGTGATGTCACCTAACCACGTCTCCCAGATGCATCTCTGTCCTGAGTGGCACGTGACTGTCCTAGCATTGATCAAATTCATGGAAAGTCCTTTTAACAGTGGTTCCTAACTTATGTTTTCCATCATTGGTTGGAGTGATATTTTTGTTCTTTTCTTCCCTAGAGTGTCTTACCTTTCTCAACCTTTCTCACCGACACATTTATGTTTTCCTCTAAAATTTGAGGACACTTTAAGAACAGCTATGAACCTGGTTTTGGGAGTCCATTAGTGATCACCCAAATTTTAGTTTGTTAAATGATGATGGTTGGGATGAATGCCAGGAAGTCTGTCTAATTTTTATCATTATTTGATGTCATTTGCAAAATGCCAGAGCAAATAATTTTTAATATCATAATTTGTCTTCTTTTAAAATATGCATTCTTGAAGAGGATGATGGAGGTAAGTAGACATGATTGAATGCAGTTACTTGTTTTACTGTAACTGATCTGTCATCAGCTGTGACAGATACAAAGTGTTATATTATCTAAGCCATCTACTGGGACTTTCTAAACATTTCCTGCTGTGACTCTGTGGAACATTCCCATTCCGGGGTGCCACGCCATACCAGTTGTAAACATGAGAATATTCATAACATACTGAAAAACTTGTGTAGAGTCTGCTGTTTTTTAAAAAACACCAATTGCAAACTTGGATAAAATTTATTTTTTACTAAATAGACTACTTATAATGCACTTAACTTATTGCTTCACACTATTGTGTAGTGACATCATGCTTAAAGCTATTATTTGCAACATGTAGCCCTGTTAATTTCAATTTAAAGTAAAAGAGTTCAATGAATTTTTTTCAAGGAGGAAAGATTTATGGTTCAATTTTAGACAATTGAGAACTTTCCTGTCTTCTTTCTCTTTTTTTCCTTCCTTCCTTCCTTCCTTCCTTTTTTCTTTCTTTCTCTTTCTTTCTTTCTTTCCTTCTTTCCTTCCTTCCTTCCTTCCTTCCTTTTGTCTTCCATCTCATCCTAATATTGTTTACTATTTCCCACATCTAGCTAATTCAGATTGGTAGTGCTGCCTTTTCTGGTTTTCTCATAGATCTTGCTTTATTTTTCCATGATTCTTTTTGTGAAAGAGGCTTTTCTCCTCCTTCATACTGACCCTCTTCTATATGAATCTGACATGTAGAGACCAAGGCAAAGCCTGTGGTCCTCTCACCAGTGAGTGGCAGGAGGGCTACAGATTCTTGTGCAGCTTTCTCTCCCATCCTGACTCCTTACACAATGGACCCAAGATGTTCAAATTAACCTTTTGTAGTATATAGAATACCTCTGGAAGGTTAAGGCTGGCTTAATCTTAGGAAATTAGGGTGCACCATGCTCTAAAAATTGATGGCAGAAACATCCATAAGAAGAAACCCTTTCCATTTATCTTATTTTCTCTCTTCATTTATATTTACTTATAAAATGCAGCCTTCCCCCCATGATTGTCCTTTTTTCCTAGAATCTCATGGCGTTTGATTACTATCTCTATTATTTGAATTTTTATGTATTATAATTAATCTGTTTATACATATCTGCCATCTTTGTAGACTCCCAACATTTTAACATCTTTGGACACATAGTAAATACTTAAGCATTTGAGTGAATGAAGAAGATTTTTTTTTGGAAAAAGACCTAAGTGATAAAATATCTAGTCAGCACATTTTAGGAAGAGTGATGTGCGTGCTGAACCATTCCCTGGAACATTTCAGAGGCTCAATACCAAGTTTCAAAGGCTTTTCAATAGATTTACATAAAAATCAAAGAGTTGATCAACTTTAGTTTTCAAATTCATGGAGAACAGGAGCAAGATGTCTAGGTATGGATAAGGGCTTGATTATTCTGGCTGCATCTTGGGGAAATTTCACCCCGTATCTTTCTCTGAAAATATGAATAGCCAAGAATGACTTTTAGAAAGGCAATGTGGGGGCAGAAAATCCTGGAGAAAAATATATGAAAGGAGAACTGGTAGAAGCATGGCAGAATCTTTTTGTGCAAAAATTCTAAAAAGTGTATTTACATGCTGGCTGAAAGAACTGTACCTAACTTTGCTCCAAAAAAGGGATCTGAGCCACTCATAAATATCTAAAGCATGGAAAGGATTATAAAGGAAAACAGATCAGATGGAAAGGAATTTACACTGGAACAATAAAAAGAAGCTGAGGTAAGCTAGCATATTGAAATGTATTTCAGAAGGACCTGCAGTTTTCAAAGGGAGTTGGACCTACAAGGTCTGTCCCAAAAGTATCGAGCCACCATCAATAAAAGTTTTTGCAGCTGATGCTTTCAGGACAGACCTCGTATACCCCTTAGATTTAAAAGAAGAAAGGGAAGTAGGAACAATTAATTCTCGGTCATCTCCTGGATCCAGGAGGTTAGGTTAAAAACAACAGTGTCGCGGAGAAGGACCTTCCTGGCCTCTTATCTTTAGAAGAAGCGTTTCTAAGGGGTCCTAAGGAAGAGGTTCTGTGTGGTGTAGTGCAGATAAGTGTCACCATCTTATTTTCAGGGTTAGTCAATTGCTTTCACACACATCCGACTGAGATCTTGTGGAAGTTCCGTAGGGCCAGGGGAGGGCATGATAGCATTCTTGTCTCTGAACTTGATCTAGGGGTAAATGTCCTGCAACAGCTTAACTGTATCTCTTATAGGTAATTCTCCATTTTCTTTATTTTTGTGGGGAGGGGGTGGGTAAAAGTTGCCTGCATTTCCCTCTGACAGATGCAAGCTAAAGCTTGTGTACATTTTTGGTTGGCCATGAAGGGCAGATCTATACTATTGAATCACAAAAGGCAAACACAAGACCCACGGGCTGAATCCAGCCCTCCAGGTTGTCTTATCCAGCCCAGCACTTTGTTTCTACCCAGCTCGCCTAACTCTTGAGGGGTAGTGACATTTATACGGTCCTAAGATTACATTTGGCCCTGAGAGGCTGATGTGGCCCTCAGTGAAAATGAGTTTGACACCCCTGTGTTAAATAACCAATAAACAGAACAAAGGGTTGAATCCTTTTCGGACATTTACACATTTAACCCTATGTTCTTTTGTAGAAGGACATGGTATACTAGAGATCAAACACATCTACCATTTGTTAGACTGCTCATCATAAGTCATGCTATTTAAATAAAGTTTAGGAATTAGCTTTCCATTAAATTGACAAGGTTTAAATCAAATTAATATATATCATTAAAGAAACTTTGATTCAGTAAGGTCATAGATAAGTGCATTTTAACTGAAAATGAAAGGTGTTAGAAACTGCCTGATTCATTTTTAGGACTGTTTTGTGTATTTTAAAGGATCTATTTGATTTATTTTTCAGTCAAAGCAGAGGGACATATCTTAATATTTTTTTGCTGCCCTTTTTCTGCAAATGTAAAGTTCACCGAAATGTGTTTTATTTTGTAAACCAAAAGCTTATTTTGTGATGATAGAGAAATCATTTCTGAAATGTATTTAGAATTAGAAGAAGACTGGATTTTAGATTCTGCAAAGATTTCGTGAGTTAACTTTAACAAAATGGAACATTTACAATTTTGTCAGGAATGTTCTTTCTCCACTCTGCTTCAAAGTAATGTTTTCTAAACAACAGTCTAGTTTCTAATTCTTAAGAAGAGTGAGTGCAGTTGGCAGTTTTAAATGTACCCTTGGGAGAGCTCTCTCTGGGTTACTCTTTAAAAACAACACCATCATTGATGAATATTTAATGAGGAGGGCCTGTCAGTTGCAGAACTGAGTAGAAGGCAGTTCCCCAAAATGCCCTAGATCCCAGGAAAGCGGTGTTGGTGACAAGGGCCATGGAGTTTGTATGAGGGGTGATCATTCTAAGGATATGAACACTCAGTGGATTTCTCAAATATACCTGCCAGGTGACTTTAGACTTGAGCCAGCTCAGAAACTAGCGATTCCCTAAAAAACTAAAAATAGAAATACTGTATGATACAGAATTCCACTTTTGGGTATTTATTCAGGGAAAATGAGACCACTAATTTGAAAAGATATCTGCACCCTCATGTTCATGGCAGCATTATTTATTTAGTTTTTAAAAAAGATTTGATTTATTATTTTTAGAGAGAGGGAAAGGGAGAGAGGCAGAGAGGGAGAGCGACATCAATGTATGGTTGCCTTTCACCTGCCTCCAGCTACAGACCTGGCTGGAGACCTGGCTTGCAGCCTGGTTATGTGCCCTGACTGGGATTCAAACCAGTGACCTTTGGGTTTGCAGGCCCATGCCTGATCCACTGTGCCACCAGCCAGGGCTCATTGTAGCTTTATTTACTGTAGTCAACATATGGAAGCAGACTAGGTGTTCATCACAGACACATGGATAGAGATATGCTAGATGTGCTACATATACACAATGGAATATTATGCAGCAATGAAAAAGCACGAAGCCTTGTTATTTGCAACAACATAGATGGATCTAGAGGGTGTTAAGCCAAATGAAATAAGTCAGGCATAGAAAGACAAGTACCATATGATTTGATTTCACTCATATATGGAAAACAAAACAAAAGAAACAAAGTGAAAACAGACTCATAGAAACAGAGACTAAATGGGTGGTTACCAGAGGAGATGGGTGGAAGGGGGAATTTAGTCAATAATATTGTGATACACTTACGTAGTGAAAGATGATTGATAGAATTGCAGTGGGAGGATCACATTGTAAAATATAAAAATAAAAAAAAATTTTTTTAAAGATTTTATTCATAATTTTTAGAGAGAAGGGCAAGATGGGAGGAAGAAAGGGAGAGAAACATTAATGTATGGTTGTCTTTTACCTGCCTCCAGCTATGGACCTGGCTGGATGCCTGGCGGTCAACCTGGTTATGTGCCCTGGCTGGGAATCGAACCAGTAACCTTTGGGATCACAGGCGGTCCCCTATCCACTGAACCATCAGCCAGGGCTTAAAATATAAAAACCTTTGATCACTATATTGTACACCTGAAGTTAATATAACTAGTATAAGGTTCCATGCCAACTACTCTTAAATAAAATTAAAAAAAATTATAAATACTGAAATACAGAGAGAGAAAAAGAGAAGACAAAACAGAAGCCAGTTTGCTTACCATGTGCTCCATGTACTGCCTTTCTCTTTGCACCGCTGTTCGCTTTTTTCCCCATGCTTCTCTTTACCTTTGCTTTCTCCTATGCTTCCCTTTCTCTCTCTTACTTTTATTTTCTGTAATTTTCCTTTTCCTTAATATTTATTTTTCTTTCTTCTAACTGTTCTCTTTCACGTCCCTTTATTTTTAGTACAGTTACTCTGTGCATCTCATCCATCTTAACTCCTGGACCCTCCACAGCTTCTATAATTCAGCTTAGGAACCTGAAGAGAGCATTTTGGTAAATTTCTCCTGGCTGTTGTAACACTGATTCAGGGAAATAAAAAGTCTAGTGAAAGGAATGGGAATGGGAGAATTAATTCAGTTCAGATCACTGTTGACTGTACCAGAGGGAGACTGAGAGTTTAAGTGGAGGTGTTCAGAATATTGACTGACACATGTTGGTAGTTCACTGTTCTGGTAACGTGCACACATTCTTATGTACCAGCAGAGCCCAGAAGTTTGCTTTCTGGGGCAGGTAACCAAGCTTAGGACTATAGGACAAAAGCTGGGGAATGTGTGCATTTCTAATGTGAAGAACTGTTCATGTTTCACCAGTTCTTGAGCTATCTAAGTAGAAAAAAGAGTTAGAAAATTTTCTCCATCAACTCAAAGCTCCAGGATCTTACCTTTTTGAGGAGTGGGGATGGGGGAGGTTTGGTGGAGGCCTTAAAGAGCAGAAAACAAAAGTGATCCCAAGTTTGCTTCAATATTAACTGCTGGCTAGCTTTGATGTTTAAGATATTTAATCAGAATTGGTGAACTCTGGTGTTAAGGTCAGAGTACAGATTTGTGAGGATAAGGGAAGAATTTACATGAACTCAATGAAATACAGTATTTGTCTGGGAAAATGGTTGTACTTCAAGGCCATTTGTTAATACTCTGTCATCACAGTGACATCTGTTGGTGACTAATTCATGCTATTCTCAATGACTGTTTTTAAAGATTCGCTCTTAGCCAAGGTGCAAGAAGTAGTTAATGACAAACTGGTATCTATGTTGCCTGTTATCAAAGTTTTTCTCCCTCTTTCCTACTCAAGTCACCCGCCCTTCATGATGTCACCCACTTTCATGGTCGGATCATTCTTTCAGTCACTTCTTTTATTCCCTCCTATAATTACTTGTATTATAAACACCTACTGCGTGTCAGACACTATTCTAGAAGCTGGAGATACAATGAAGAAACAAGTGTCCCCCAGCCCTCAAAGAGAATTCTGGACTTGTTTATCTCTTCGGTTTTTCAACATGAAGTATCAGCAGCCTCATAAACTCCAAAATGATGGATTAAAGGATCAAAATCCCTTATTACTCAGTGCCTCTTGGTGACAGTGTTCATTATTCCTTACTGAAGTCAGAAGGTCATTTATCAAAATTCATCAGATAAGCCATTTGAGATCCCATTCAAGATTGATGAGCTGGGTTCTGTCATTGTGCAGACTTAAGCTAAAGTGAATAATATAAAAAGTGAATGTCTTAGCTAGCAGCTATTTTCTCGCAGAGAACAGAAACTAGCAGTTGAGAAAAGTAATTATGATTGATGCGTCAAGAAGGGCATAGGCCTATTCTAAGTTTAAAAGTAACTAATGTCATGAATGTTGCTCATTATATATGAGGTCTTTCCAGAACGTATCCAGCCATGTAATATGATAGAGAAATTTATCGAAGAAGATACAACATACAAGAAATGTTGCATGTAGGAAAATGATGCTTCACTCCCTTTCAAAGTAGGACCTCACACAGTTCTTCCAATTGCCATCAGCTGCCTCATTGTATTTTCTTGAGTCTCATTGACTGTCTGAAATATCTTCCCTTTCAGAGGTGATTTTAGTTTGGGGAAAAGCCAGAAGTCACAGGGCACTGAAACTGGGCTGTAAGGAGGCTGAGTCACCTGGGTAATTTGATGTTTTGCCAAAATCTCTGTACAAGTCATGATGTATTAGTGGGCGCATTGTTGTGATGAAGCTGCCAATCCCCAGTTGCCATAGCTGTGACCTTCTGAATCATCCAAATAGTTTCCACCGAAGAATGTTCCAGTTTTACGCAAGTACAGTGAAGTCGTCATTGTTCACTTGTGGAAATTTCAGTCCAGTCTCCTTGGCTGCCAGGTTACATCGATGTCACATAAACTGTTCTCGTTATATTAACAACGGCTAGACTTTTCCTGGACAGACCTTGTATATGTTTTATGTACTGAAAAGCAGTCCTGTACTCATTGTATATGCAAAAGTATAACTGGAAGATAAACTGGGTGTTTTTGGTACTCATGGTTAAAGGTTTTAGTTCATTTTGTTTTCTGATGGAAGAAAGGGGAACATTTGTTTTTCAGTAGTTTGACTTCTACTTTAGTAATTGTCTTCTACCTTTCCAACCCAGAATCTCAATCTGCTGCTTTGGAAACTCTGAAAAATTGTTCAGATGCTGTTCAGCCGGTAAGAGGATCTTATTAGTATGTCGAATCCCTTTCTCTTATGTGTTTTAAAATTGTGACAGACCCTGGTTTATTTTCCTATCCTCCCCGCCAGCCAGGCCACCCTTGCTTGGTTCACTAAGTCTGCTGCGGAGTTCAGCCTGGGGAAAGGGGGTGTTTTCTTCCATTTAGACTTTGCAAAGAAATCCAACCTTGAAGGGCAACTGAGAACAAGTTTTTCGGAAGCTGCATCATTCTATATCCAGCCAAAGAGTTGGGCCTATGACACCTGGCTCTGGCAGGACATGGTGGCCCCTCAGGGAAAGGGGCTCCACCAAACTCATAGTCACATGGGTATGACTTAAAAAAAAAACAAAACACCCAAATCTGTCAGAGGTTTTCCCAAATCAATTAATATTCTTAAGTTGCTTTGGTGGGTGAAAACACTTTAAACTTTGACTAAACTTTGGTGTGGGTTCATTACTGTTTGAAAAACAAAACGACTTTATTTTTCCTACCAGTCCACCTTGCTTTTTTCTTCTACGCCGCTAGATGGCAGGTGTGTACCTCTGTAAAACACCACTGCAGAGGGAAAGAGCCTGTTTGAAGCCTCTCTGCTCCCAGTGAATTGAGAGGTTTCCTGGTCCCTCTGAGGCCACCCCGTTTTTCTGTGGTAGTGAGGTTAGGTCCCCTCTAAGGTTTTCTGCAGCTGTGATTTTGGCCCCTGTTCCCTCCATCCGAGCTCACCGGAATGTACTGAATGCGTTTGGACTTGTCCTCTCTCCCTGTAGTTACTAGTGCAGAGAGCTCCCATCTCTAGAAGAAACACAGGAGTCCAAAAGCCTTTTCTCAACCAGGAGGGTAGAAGCCCGAGGGGGAGCTGCAAAGCTGATGCTTAAAGCAATTGCAATCAGACAATTGCAATCCCTGGAGGGCTCGGTAGCCGGCCCCAGTGGAATTAGGAAGTCGTAAAGTGAAATTGCATTCTTTAGCCCTCACTTGCTGGTCATTTTCATTTCAAATAATAATGCTCAGAAAGACTGCTATCTAAAGATGCATTTGATAAAATAAACTAGAACCGTCTTTCCATGAAGTTTTTATATTTTTGGTATTTGCAATACTAAATTGGAAATACCTTCACAGTCTACAATATATAAATAACCAACTATCATTTGCGTTTTCTCTAATAACACCTTGCTTCTCATTAAAGATTAATGTATGGTAAAAAAAAAAAAAAAAAAAAACCCACAAAACTGGTTGTCATTCAGTTTTATGGGTTTTTTTTTTTGCTTTTGAAATTATATGTTAAATAATTTGTCAATTATACCCTGATTAAGATTAAATAAAAATATTAGCAATGATAGCTAAGCAGCCACAAAACGGAAGTGAAGTATTGATGAGAGAGAAAAACTTGAAAATCATCAGTGTAGAGATGAGGGATGGAAGGTATAAAAATTAATGAGCTCTCTGAGTATGTAGACAGAATAGTGTACCAAGGAGACTCTTGTCAAGTTGCTACAGGTTTGACACCCTGCTCCCTTCCCCCACCAAATAATCCAAGGAGGGAACAGAAAAAGAAATGGTCAACAGAGAGTATAAAATTATAGGAGCCAAGTGAGGAGAGGGTTTTGAGAAGGAAGGAGAGATTACTGGTCTCAGATTTGTTATAAAAGCCATGGTCAGAGTGAATTCGCAGTAAGGAAAAACATGGGTGATGGAATAGCAATGCCAGCTGAGGGACATGGGGTCAAAGGCCCAGCTCTAGCCCTTGGGTCATGCTCCTAATTCATTCCATTTAATGTTTTTCCAAGCTTTGTCCTTTATGAAGTTTCTATGATGTTGGAGAACTGACTGGCACCGTGTATCCGTAGATCATTAATGAAAGTAAAACTATAAGAAAATGTGTCCTTGCATGGGTTGGGACAATTCAGGAATATAGTGCTTTAAAGTAGGGCACGGAATCCTGTCACACTTTGGCTCAAATAACTAAGGAGAAAATTGAGAAGATAGGAGGGAACCAAAAAGACTGTTTATTTCTATTTTTTTTTCCGGAGGGGCGGGGGATTCTTTCCCCCGGACATACTGTTCATGCCTTCTGTTGTGGTTATTTGCCGGCTTCATGCATCAGTCAAATGATCAATTATGAGGGTGTTGGGAAAAAAAGAGGTTGAAAGTAATACAGGTGATTCTGATTTCTAACTTGTCCTGCTTCCCTTCCCCTTCCCCTTCTTGTCTACGCGATAAAGGGACCTGAAGAGATTTGTCATAATCATTCCAGCTTAAAAATACTACAATGTTAATAATTCATCATCTGTTTCACTGTAAGGAATCTAGAGATGCCATTTTAGGTTTTATGTGTGAAATTCTCCCCCCCCCCCCCAATAATATGTTCTACTCTAAGGACTCCTAGATAAGTTACTTAACACTTACCCTATTTTCTGAGAGTCCTTCCTTGAAATTCCCTTTCAAAGTTGAAATGGATTATGCTTTCTATTTGCTTGAGCTCTTTAAACCTGGATTCCTTTTCCTTTGGGATCATGGATAGCATGTGCTGGTTTATCGAAAACTCTGCAATGCCATTGGTTGGTTCCAAAACCTTAGAATGTTTTAGCATTCAAAACATGACAAATAGAGACTTTATATGCTTCTGTGAAGAGTAAGATTCATACTTTACAGAGGTCTAGAGGTATCCTAATTTGCCAATAGTGTGGCCTTACACTGGAGCAGAACTTGAGAATCTGAGTAGGGTAGAAGACTAATGACATCTTATTAGCATTTACAAAAAATAAGTTATCACACTGTTAACCAATAACTGGTTTTTATATTCTAGGCTCAGAAAGTATCTTGCTTACATAATATAATCAAGTTACAAAGATGAACAAGTTAACTTTTCAGTGAAAGCTTTACTTGAGTGTGTCTTGGCTTCCTTTCTGATAGTTTAGCCTTAATGTTATAGCAGTGTTTTCTTTTCCTGGGAATCAGATAAGCTTGTGTTTAGAAAAATATTCTTGTGAACATTTTATTTTTCAATGGCAACTTGCATTTCGTGAAACACAAATGTTCAAACAATTTATAAGAACTAACCATCACCACCCACATGTCAGATTATCCAGGAATGGAGGAATTTTGGCTGAATTATTATATATATGTTCAGCCAAAGCTGATAGCAGCTTCTGCCACTTATAATGATTTAGAGGTTTGAAGTAGTATTCTTAAATACAGATAATATTAAAATTGGCACCATAGGGGTATATTGTATACTATGTTGATCAACTATAATAGATATATGTCTCTCCCAGTGGTAAGGATGCATCCATTATACATATACACAAAGATCAGTTTTCCTTTTCTCCTTCCAAAAAGTCTTTTATTTTCATTTTCAACAGAATCATTAGCATTGGGTAAACTCATGCAATTACAGGAAATTCTGAGAGCCTTTGTGAAAAGTGTGGAAGAAAACAAAAGTACATTTCTCTAATGTGAAGTCCTTCAAGACTCTGATAGGTATCTGTCTAGTTGTACCCTGAGGAGCTGGAAGATGAAGTACAAGGCACAGGCCACAAGGAACCAGACTTCCAACCTGAGGCCTTTCCAAGGAGCACAGAGTGCCTGGCAGGCTCTTCAAGATTAAATCTGGGCTCTGTCTGTGGGTGGGCCCTCAAAGGACGATGTTTGCTTAAATGGCCAGAGAATAGACAGCATTTTTTTCTTGACAATAACTACTATTTACCATGCAATTTTTTTCTAAACCTCGGAAAAAAACGTTACACATAACCTGCGTAGAAATCAGCCCTGACTGTTGACCGGCGATGCTGCTTTCTCTAGAGAGTTCGACAGATAAGGTCTCTGGGTGACTGTAAATTGGGACACTCTGAGAGCCAGCCAGCCGATGTCTAAAGGCCCCGGGATAAAGAAGGCCAGAGAAGATTCTTTGAAGACTCTTAGCTGCATTCAGAACCGAAAATCCTACATGCGTTTGGCTATTCGGTAAGAACGGATGGCCAGCCTTACTTTGCAGGCTCGTCAGTTAAGATGTGAAGTGAGCTCAACTGCTGTTTTTCCCTGGAATGGAAAGAGTGGGTAGTTGCATTGATTTAGGGCTGAGATTTTGCAGGTAAAGGTAGGGTTACAGAGAGGAAGAAAGATTTTAGCAAATTGAATTTTTGTTCGCTCAATAGTTGGAATAATGTCAGACGCAGATGGTCACACCTCAACTTTTGATCTGCTTGTTCCATCTAGACTAATTATCTCTATAAAACCAATTCTCTCCATAAACATTTCAGCCTTTTGCCTTTGCAGACTGTTTATTATTATCTTCATGAATTCTTTGACATTAATCCCCCCCCCCCCCCCCCCCTTGGTATCTCACTGGCATTGCCATTTTTATTATAAATCCAATTTTGGAATTTTGTTTTCTTATCTATGTCCTCTGCTATTTCTTAATTGTAGTTCTTATTGTAACTTGCATTTGAAAACTTATGAAGCTTATGGAATATGTCAGTTCTTTATGTTCTCAACTTATTTTTTTAAAGATTTTATTATTTTTCGAAAAAGGGGAAGGGAGGGAGGCAGAGAGAGAGAGAAACATCAGTGTGTGGTTGCCTTTCACCTGCCTCCAGCTACGGGCCTGGCTGGAGACCTGGCTTGCAACCTGCTTATGTGCCTGACTGGGAATTGAACCAGCGACCTTTGGGTTCACAGGCTGGCAACTATCCACTGTGCCACCAGCCAGGGCTTTATGTTCTCAACTTTTTATCATCCAAGTGCTTTCAGTGATCACTTTGTTAAAAAAATAAGTAAAATACGTAACAACAATATACTCTAATAAATTGACCACTTATAAAATTAGGTGCAACTCCAAATTCCTCTCCATTTAACAGTCTGTTATTTTTTATCATGATTTAATTTGGGTGGGGTCAGCTTATCAATGATTTGTGGATATATTAAACCACGTGATTTAAATGCCAGGAGAGATAAAATTGTTAATCTTGCAGAAGTTCTAGAACTAATTACCCGGAGACTGGAAAGGTGTTGGTAGGGAGCTGGAGTTACACGAAAAGTGATGAATGAGCCTCTGACAGAGCTAATCTGTTTAGGATAATAATACAGCAGATAGACTAAAAGAATTAATCTGCATATCAAAGAATTGTCAGAGGCCTCTGGGGAAGTTGATGGAGTTCTCACATGCTACAAAAATGGACCATCTTTTCAAAGACATAATGTATCATGACATTATATACTTTGGTCCAAAAATCAGCACTGACGAAAATTAACATGAGCCCTATTAATTCTAACAATTTGATCTTGCTTACCATTATACTAATTTAAAAAAAAACCTTTTAGACTAACGTATTGTAGTAGCTTAATTTTCAATATCATTTTAGGGAAAAATAGTCTTTTTTCCCGTAATTTTTAAGAACTTCTATTCAGATTTATTTTATGCTTCATTATTTCTAAGTTGTAAGTTTTTGTTTCCTCATTAAAAAAGGACTAAAAAAAGTTTTTTTTGTTTTTTTTTTTAAAGATTTTATTTCATTATTTTTAGAAAGAGGGGAAGGGAGAGAGGCAGAGAGGGAGAGAGACATCAATGTATGGTTGCTTTTCACCTGCCTCCAGCCACAGATCTGACTGGAGACCTGGCTTGCAACCTGGTTATGTGCCCTGGCTGGGGAATCGAACCTGCAACCTTTGGGTTCGCAGGCTGGCACCTTACCCACTG